>CAMOHE010053855.1:0-57861 GCA_946598075.1 Artocarpus hirsutus
TGTCTTTTGTTTTTCAAAGGCCATTTAATTTAAATAATATCAGCAAACTATTTATACAATGACTATGGAAAAACAAATTGTTTTAATTAAGAAAGATTATGATTTCTTATAAATAGTATTTGTATATTTCTATAAAAAAAAAATGTATGTAAAGATCCTGGGAATGCTTTTCCAAATTATGATTTCAAATACATGTTATCAATTACAATAGTTTGCTTCAGTTTTAACGAATGAATGTAACGTTATCTGTGACGTCCGGAAGGGGGGCGTTACAAATTTACACTTAAAACCTTATCGATAATTTAAGTACTAAACAAGTGTGAAATATATATATATATATATATATATATATATATATCCTTATATTTTGTACTAAAATGGAGCCAGTATAGGATGAGTGTGGGGCTTAAGGCCCCACTTACTTTTTTTTTTCCCCTTCATAGATGTATGTATATATTAGATTGTATTGTTACAAATAGCCTCCCTTGATCCATAGCTTCCAAATTTAAAGTTCCACTCTCAGTCGATATTAAAAGGAAAAAAAAATGCTTAATCTACCCTAATATCCTTAAAAAAGTGGGCACAATAGATAATAAAGGCCTTTATTTGAAAAAAAGAAGAAGAAAAAAACAAATGAAAGAAAAAACTTACCCTTTTCTTTCTGGATACAACTCTTCTTCACTTTTTTGTCTCATCTTATGCCTTACATTTAATATCAAAGATTCAAAGACTAAAATGGAGGGGCAAAAAAGAACATACATTTTATACAATATCAGCCAACAGTACAAATAAAAGAGCCCGTTTGATAATATTTTCAAAATAGGTGAAAATGGTCTAGTCTTAAAAAATGAGAATTTTTGAGGAATGGTGTTGAGAGTATTACTTACTTTAGATCTTGTAGCAATGAGTAAAAAGATTGTTAGTTAAATACACAATGTTCATATTGTTCGTATACTCATTTAAAAAAACTTTCATTCTAAATTTTTAATATTTTCAAGGCACACTATAAGAAAAACTACATTTAACGATATATTATTTACGACATGTAGTTTTTGAATGTCGTTAAAAAGTACATACAACGACATCTCCAACGAAGATATCAATAACGACATTTGAAACAATAATTAACGACATCTATATAGATGTTGTATTAAAGGTCTCTTTTTAACGACAATAGTTTAGTGTTGTTAAATTATTTAACGACAAGTAGGAGATGTCGTCAAAGCCTTGAAGATTCCACGGCACCCCTTATAGACGAAATTGATTAAGATGTCGTCTATAAGGGATGTCGTGAAATATCCAAGGCTTTGACGATATCTCTTACTTGTCGTTAAATAATTTAACGATACTAAACTATGGTCGTTAAAAGGAGACCTTTAATACGGTATCTATATAGAAGTCGTTAATTATTGTTTCAAATGTTATTAACGACATTTTTGCTGGAGATGTCGTTGTATGTACTTTTCAACGACATTTAAAAACTACATGTCGTAACTAATATGTCGTTAAATGTAATTTTTCTTGTAACGGCATAACAACCCACCAAGACAATTGTACTGTATTAATATATATTGATTTTGATTAAATTTTTGTTTTAGTTATTAGCCCCTACTAACAAATTTTTTTGGCTCTATCCCTATATACATATATAATGTATTCCAATATTAAGTACTAAACAAGGGGTGGGAGATTTTTTTGCACCTAAAAATACAAGTCAAACTCCCACGTATAGGAGTTGTATAATTTTGGGCAATTTCTTTCAAGGGCCTTCTTGACATTTGTGTAACGTACCATATAATAACAGGAAAGGTCTACGGTGGAGATAGTTTTATTCTCCAATCTAAAGATATGTATATAATCTTAATAAGGTTTTTATATGGTTCTATATAGAACTGTCCACATGGGATGATTGCCTATAATATTTTAAAAAATTACGCTAATTTTTAACTAAACAAAAATCAAAACTAAAAATTTCTCAACAAAGAAAAAGAAAAACTAAACCCTAACAAATCATATTTGCAATTCTAAAATAGGAATTCAAACAATAAAACCATAAAAAAACCAAAATTAATGCAAAAAACAAACACATAATTAAACCCGTTTCATTTTTTAATCCCTAAAATCAAACTCATTTTAACTCTATTTCAACTCTATTAAATTATATACTACACACATTAAACTCAATTAATATATTGATAAAAATAATTTCATAAATCTCAAAAACACTTCAAAGAATAATCTCAAAAATATTTCACAGAATCATCTCAAAAACACAACTAATCGCACAATACAACCAAATAAATAAAATTTCAATTACACATAGATTAATCTAAACAACATAATTTAGATGCACAAATCTTGGATTTCTATCACTGATCGCAAGCAGAGCTGTCGAGAACCCCAAATTGTGAATGCCCGTTGGAACCCAACCCTCATAATCGCCTACTCGACAATGATGATGGCCTTTGGCATCAAAGATAGTCCGTCACATACCCTAGTCCATGTTGTGAACGCATGTAAATGGTTTATATATAATCAAATACAAAAATACTAATTTAGCTTGATAGAATTCTGTTTATAGAACTCGGGCTCTCAAATCACCGTTAATTGGACTTATTAGCTTGGGTAAAAGTTCAAAGCTAGGTGTAATAGGTCAAATAAATAATGCTGTAAAAAAAAAATCACACGCAGAATTTATAATGGTTTACTCTGTTAATGAAGAGCTACGTACACTGTAATGCACTATAATTTTCTGAATACAAATTACAAAAGAGCATGAATAGATGAGAAAGCAAATGGGTAGAGTTTCTGTATCTATTTCTGTGTGTCGTATAATGAAATCACCATCCCTTTATGTAAAGGGCAAGGAAGAATCGTGTCTCTCAACCGTTTGATGGAGTGAGATAATACACTATAAGTAACTGCAATAGTGAGACACTTGTTGGTTGGTGAGAGGTTGTAAGAATCATGCATTCCTCACGTTTCGGTCTATGACTAGACATGTTAAAACAGCCAGTTCATGCTATTAACCGTCAACTCGTGGTAATCGATTCGGTCGAACGAAGACATAGAAAACGAGTACAAATTATCCTGAGCTTTCAAGAGAACCAAATGCCTCCAACCAAGCAAAGTAATCAAACCAATCGAACCATATGAATCGTTAATTCGATTGAACTGATTTTATTCGATCTATTCGATAGTTTCTATGTTAGGCCGCTCAGGCCCATCGGCAATTTAGGCCTGACTAAATTACACCCCAACAACGTGTCAGAGTCGCGTCCAAGCAGAGGAAACGGTAGATCAATTGGTGGCATTTGAAATCGGCGGACTTTCAAAAAAAATCTCAATCGGTGGTGTGAGTGAAGAGAAAGGGAGAGGGATTTTGGATAAAAGAAAGGTTTTTTTTTTTTTGTTTTTTGTTTTTTGTTTTTTGTTTTGTTTTTTGAAGGGAGATAGAAGCGTGATTGAGGGGAGGAGAAAAAGAGAGTGAATAATATGCAACTTGACTAATGTTTAACTTTTAGACTCACTTTATATTTACGATCAGATTAAAATCTAATTGCCAAGACAAAACTTCTCCGCCGGTTGAGAATTTTTGTGCCCCCATATAACATTTTCCATAATAATAATATACACCACCTCAATTATTTATTAATATTTCTAATAATTTCTATAGCCACCACTAAACGTTACCAAAGATATAAAGATACACATTGATCATGTATATATCTTTGAGGTAAATATAAAGAGAAAATGAGTTTTGTACAATATTTATAAGATATTTGAAACTTGAAATATTTTGTTGTTTTTGTTTTTGTTTTTGGTTTTGCAAAATGTTTTTTTTTTAAAGAGAAACGTTTCTTTTTTTCTTTTTTCTTCCTGAAACAGTTTGTTTTACTTTTTTTTTAATTTTTTATTAACATAATTGATATATATGATGCTTTTCAACTAGAGTGTATGTATGTAAGTATGTATATATATATATATATATACATATATATATATTTAATGTTTAACTTTGGAGTCAGTCATCATCATCTGAGTCGGATTAAAGAGAAACTAACCTGTCAATCATGATCATCTCAACTCCCAACCATAAATTTTCTGACTTTTGGCGCCCTCTTGCACCATCTACATCACATTCTTCTTCTTCTTCTTCTTTTTCTTCTTCTCTGTTTTTTTTTTTTTTTTTTTGGTAAAAGATGATCATCTATATGATATTATTGATTGACCAACGAGAAGAAGAATTGGCAGTAGTACTATATACTGTTTGATGAAGCTTTTGAACAAAAATAAAAAATTAAAGAATATGTAATATCATGTGATACGTCAGTCGTTGGACATCCCTAACCACAAACTTACCCAATGATAAAAGTCTCACGTTGAATTTTCTTTGGACGGAAAGTCAACCTCATTACGTTATCCATTCCACACTGTTTTCTAATATTTTCCCTTTCTTTTTTTTTCCATATTTTTTTCTTAAATATTCGGTCTCAATTGCAAAACAGATAAAAGAGAGCAAAAATATATTAATTAAAAACAAATCACACTTTGTGTTAGAAAGATTGTAATATGTCTCTTTAATATATTTAAGATTAAAGATCACATGGATATAAATTAAAAAATACATTTTAATGTGTTTAGATATCGGAGGCCGCAGCACTAGAGTTACAAAACATCACAAAATGGAAAAGGTCCGTTAGGGCTACAATGCCCATTTGAAAAGGCGCAGAGGCGCTGCACCCATCACTATAATATGTGCAAAATTTGCACAATGATCATAGCACCACGGCACTAAAATATCGCACCGCAGTGCTCTCCCATGTTGGTTTTCATTGTGTGTCTTTAGATATGTTTCGAACTAGTGTATTTGTTGGTTGTGTGCTTTCATGCAAACTTGAACATCAATGAGCAATGGATACATCTGTTGTAATAAATATATTAAGACATGAATGGACACCTTTACGAGTGAAGAGATACCATTACATTTGCTATGGTACCTTTGTGTAAAGCCTGTATGGATTGGTTTGGTTTTGATCTTTCTTCATATGACACCTATATCTTTTTATAAACTCTAGAGTCATTACAGAATTTATATTTTGTTGTGGAGCACTATATTGTCACTAAATATATTATTTAAGTATTTGTTGTATCTTAAAGGTAATTTTCTACAAAAACTCTGCAACAAACTTAAACAAGTGAGGGCAAATAAAACCTTTAAGAAAAGTGTTTATATACGCCTCAAACACACTTCCATTTTCCATTATTTCTTAGCCTTCATTCTCTCCTTACACACAGAATACACCAATAATCTTAAAGATATTATTTTACTGCAATGGAGGCAGATAATGATATACATTTTCTCTCAATCCAAATGTCCAAGTTGACCATTTCGATGTCATGTATTTCACGGGCAGGATGAGAAAGTTGTTCTTTCATCTCTACGTCCTCAAATCACTTATGTGTATTATTCAAAGATGGAGGCACTTTTGGAACCAAAGGATGATTCCGATGCCATCAAAGCCACTAGAAAGAAGAAAGAAGAAGATAAAGTCATGTTGCATGGACACATTCTCAACACTCTTTCTGATCGTCTCTATAATCTCTACTACAATATGGAGTCTCCAGTAGAGACATGAAACACTTTTGAATACAAGTATAAAATTGAGAAGGAAGGTACAGATAAATTCCTTATTCTTAAATTTTTGGAATTTTCCATGCTTGACTCCACGTCCGTTCTAGACCAAATACATGAATTACAAGTCATTATTACAAAACTCAAAGAGTTGAAGGTTGATATTTCTGAATCATATCTAGTGGGGGCTATTATTGATAAATTATCCGAATCTTGGTTATAGAAAGAAACTCCTCCATAGGAGGGATGACATAACTCTAGAGGAGTTAAAAAAGCACTTGAGGATCAAAAATGAGACCATGTCTAGTGATCCCAAGGGAAAACTTTTTGACTCTTCTAAAGATAATGTGTTGAAACTAGTATGTTTCAAAAGAACTTCAAGGATAACATTGACAAGAAGTGCAAAAGATCCAGTAATAGTCCAAAAAAGTTTACTAGAAGTTGTTTCTTTTGCAGAAAAAAGGCCATAGACAAATTGAATGTAGATACAAGAAGAAAAAGGAAGAAGTGAACTCCAACAAAGCCAATGTTATTGAAGAAAAATCCAATGAGATTTATGCTATGTCTCAGAGATGCAAATTGACATGATTACCAAAACTAACACGGCTGCAATAAAATCCTACGATTGGTGGCTTGATTCCGATGCTACTATTCATGTTTGCAATAACAAGAGTATCTTTGTATCATATATAGTGGAAAAAGAAAGACTAAAGGTTCTCATGGGAACCATGAAGCAATGGTGGTTGCTAGGGAAAGAGTGATGGAGATCAACTTTACTTCCGGGAAGAAAGTTATTGTGAACAATGTCTTCCATATTCTCTATATTAGAAAGAATCTTGTATCTGTTTCTCATATGTGTAAGAATGGTCTTAAGATTGTATTGTATTTAAGAATTGGTTATTTGTGGGAAAGGGATATTCTTGTAATGGCATGTACAAACTTAATATCAATAATAATAAAATGATGAATTCTTTTTATATTGTTGAGTCTTTTGATATTTGGCATGCTCGTTTAGCACACTTAAATTGTAGATCTTTGAAATACATGTCTAAATATGGTTTGATTAATTGCAAAGATTAAAAACATGATAAGTGCGAGATATGTATGCAAGCAAAATAAACAACGAAACCCTTTCCTAAAGCCAAAAGAAATACTCAAACATTAGATTTGATTCATACCAATATTTGTGAGTATAATGAAATTTTAATAAGAGTAGGAAGAAGATACTTAATCATTTTATTGATGATTATTCTAGATACATATATGTGTTCTTAGTTAGAACAAAAGATGAAGCCTTAGATAAGTTCAAACTTTCCAAGGCTGAAGTTAAGAGCCAAAAAGATAACAAAATCAAAATAGTTTGAAGGGATAGAGGTGGTGAATACTTTTCTAATGATTTGAGCCCTTTTGTGAAAAGCGTGGTATTATTCACTAAAAGTCAGCCACTTTTTAACAAAATGGTTTGGCTAAAAGAAATAATAGGATTTTTACAAATATGATTAACTCTACGCTTCTTAATGTAAAATTTGCTAATAATTTATGGGGAAAGCTTTACTTACTACATTTCATGTTCATAATAGGATAACAGTCACAAAATACATGTCTCTTCGTATGAAATATGAAAAAAAAAAAAGGAAACCAAACATGATGTATCTAAGAGTTAGCCTTTTATAGAGTGTATGATCCCAGAACACCAAAGTTAGGTACAAGAGATATTTACAAGAGATATTAAAAGTGTTTTTGTTGGATATGTTGAAAATTTCAAGATATATAAATTGTTCAATCTAGATTCTAATATGATAATGGAATCAAGAGATACTAAATTCATTGAAAATAAATTTATTGTTGATTTTACAATTGAATTGGAATATAATGTTGATCAATCATATAACTGAACTCCCAGTACTTCTACTAATAAAAGGAAGGGTCAATGATATCTTTATAACTGAGGAGAAATCAATGTGAAAGAAAAGAAAAGAGTTTAGTACCAGATTTTATTTCATCTCAAGCTTTGAAGTTCTTAGTTGAAGGATATAGAATTGGTGTACTTAATAAAATACTATTATTGCTACATATTGAAGAAGATCCAAAGACATTTAACGAAGCCATGTCATCTAGAGATGCCTCCTTTTAAAGAGAGGTAGTAAATGATGAAATGGATTCAATAATGTCTAGCGAAACTTAAGTTTTGGTTAATCTCTCTCCGGGATTGAAATGGATAAGGAACAAATAGGTGTTTAAAAGAAAGTACAACATCGATGGGTCTATACAAACATTCAAGGCTAGATTAATAGCCAAAGGCTTTAAACAAAAGCGTGATATAAACTACTTTAATACATATACTCTGATAGCTAGGTTAACATCTATTAGAGTACTATTTGTAATTGCTTTGATATATAATTTGCATGTGCATCAAATGGATGTAAAGGTAACTTTTCTAAATTTTAATCTTGATGAGCAAATCTATATGAAACAACCTGAGGGGGTTCGTGTTGCCTAAAAATGAGAATAAGATTTGCAAGTTAATTAAGTCGCTTTAAGGATTAAAGCAATCACCAAAACAATGGTATCAGAAACTTGATTCGGTGATATTGTCCCATGATTTTAAGCATAATAATGTAGATAAATATATTTATTCTAGATTTACAAATGATTTTGGTGTGATTATATGTTTATATAGTGATGACTTACTTATCTTTGGAACAAACATGCAAGCAGTGAATGATACTAAAAAGTATCTAACTTTACAATTTAAGACGAAGGATCTTGGTGAAGTAGATACTGTCTTAGCTGTGAAAGTGAGGTAACACAGCAGGGGTTACTGATTATGTCAATCTCATTATATTAAGAAAGTGTTTTTTAAATTCAATCATTTAAAGTTTAAAGAAACAAATACCCCATATACTTCTAGTATTAAATTCCAAGAAAATGCTAGCCAAGTGGTAGCACAACTTGAGTACGCTAGTGTGATTGGTAGCTTAATGTATGCTATGCATTGTACAACGCTAGAAATTACTTTTGTGTTGTGCAAAATCTCAGGGTATACAAGTAACCCAAGTGTTGAACATTAGAATGTAATTAGTAGGATACTTAGTTATCTCAAAGGACCATTAATTTGGGTTTGTTTTATAATAATTATCTCGTGGTATTATAAGGGTACTTAGATGCTAGTTCGATAACCAATACAAGTGAAAATGAAACACCCGTTATTTTAACGGGTATGATTTTGTAAAAATCATATGAATAAAATGTCATTTTAGCATTTTTACTAAGTCTCTGTAGTAAATATTTAAAATCTACCTATCACTCATTTCTACCAACCTTGTCCCGCTGCATTAATGATTAATTAAGTAGCCTCAACTACTTGGAGACATAGAATTAATTTACCTCAACTACCAGGAGACATCGATATGTTTTTTCAACCACCTTTTTAATGCTTCCTTCATCTTCTTCTACAACTTGCCCCATTTGTCCCCTCAATTATGTTGACATTATTTGCTAAAAGTCTCCATGGGAGACATGATAATATTTTCTTTTAATGCTCATTTAATTCTCTCCTGCTCCTCAATTATCTTGATGCCTATTTATTCAACCATCACCACTCTTTTCTCCAGTTTCTCATTCTCTTCTTTCTCACTTCAAATTTTCAACTAAAGACACAAAGCATAAAGCTCTCTTTGCAACTACGACAACTATAATTTTCAGCCACGTTTAAAGCCGTTTCGGAGTCAATTCAAGCTTGATTCTTAACCCAAACTTTGGTGTTTTTCAAAGGAGTTTTGAGGTAGGTTTTCTTTAATTCAAACTTGGTTTTTAGTATGTGTTTTTCTCTATCTTTAATGTATAATTTTCGTGTTCAAAGTTCATGCAAACTTCTAATCATGTTAATATGCATATTTTAGCATGTTTTCATCATTATTTGCAAGAAATGCTAGAGATATGGTTTGGTAATAATTTTAGTATAAAACTTATGAGAATATGTTTATTATGATTCTACAATGCATGCTGTATATTTTAGAATGATTTTGAGACTTTGAACAAGGATAATATGCTTTGAGTTAAAGAAAAACTTAATACTCCATAAACCTTGTATTATCTTTATGAGCAGTAGCTCTTTTTTGAAATTCTGGGATTAGATAAAAACAAATTTTATAAATTGGTTTACATATTTTAAAAGTAGACATCTTAAGCTTTCCAACGAGCTATCATGAGCCTAAATCGGAGTTATATTTTATTTTCTACGAATTTTTTAATTCTTGGATTGAAAACTAGTAAACCTACTAGTGGCAGTATACCACCCGTCTACCTTAAGTGAACCATCCTAAGTGATTTATAAATCTTATTAGAGACTGAAATATATATATTTACACTTAATTCATTTATGGATGTGGTTCCATATTGTGCTTTAGTTTTAATTGTCCTTATGCACACCTTAGGATCAAGGGTGTGTGGAGCTTACGTTAATTAAATTCGGAGCTTAAAAGATTGTTGAGAAGCTTAGAAGGTAGGGGTTCTATTGCTCATCTTTTGTAAGGTTTTTGTGAAATTAAAATTGATTGTTTTACCACAAGATATATGTATCTATGTTGAACTACTATTATATGAGAATCACATATGAATCTATGATATGAACTCGCCCTGTATTGATTAGCGAGGAACATAATGAATTAACATATATTGTTATAAGTTGAGAAGCATGGTTAGGAAAATTGGCTTTGTAAATGATATTTGTATATAAAGAAATGGTGAGACGTGAAGAGGGCGACGGTTACGTCCTTGGGCACGAATACCCTAAAGGGTAAAATAAGGGGAAGATGATGACGCTTCCTTGGGTCGAAAGTCCCAGAACGCACTGTACAGGAATCTACTTGGTGAGGACTCAGGGCTTGATGTCCCCTCATCGGAATACACTCGGAATGTTGGAGGGTGGCCAAGCACGCTCATTTGGGTTTCGATAAATTGAGTGATACTTTATGTAATGTGGATACCTAGGAATAATGGTGAATTGTAATATTTATATGTATGTATAAGTGTAAAACCTGGTAATGGTTAACTATGGTATCCATAAGATATGATCATAATAAACCTTATAATCTGGTATATGATGTAATATAATCTGGTATATGATGTAAATTAACTAACCATATAGTTTTAATGTGGTAATGAATAAACCTTAAGGCGAGTAATGAATTTCTCTACTGGGCATGTTGATGCTCATCCCTATCATATTTACATCTCTCAGGTGGAACTCAATGCAACTTATCTGACGAGGAATAAGCAACAACACTGCTGATTTCGTGTTGGAAGATCTTTGTTAAACTGTAACTCATCTAGATTATGTAAGATTCGTATTTACTTTGTGATGGTTATGTTAAGTTATTTGAGAATTGTACTATGGTGATGATGACTGTATTTTAAATATTTGATGCTACACTAAAAACTGTGGTTTGTATTTTAAATGTTTATTTTTATCTTTATTTTTGTTTAAAGACCCATGGGCATTTTTTAATGGATTTAAATAATATTAAATCTAAGTTTATTTTTATTTATTCAATACTGCTAACCCCCACATAGGGGCGTTACAGATAATAAATCTATATCCAGTTGCATTTTTACAATTACAAGAGGAGCCATAGCTTGGGCTTCTAAAAAACAAACTTGCATAACTCACTCAACAATAGAAAGTGAGTTTATAGCACTTGCGGCTGGAAGCAAAGAAGCATAATAGTTGAGAAATTTACTATTTGATATTGAGTTGTGGTCACAATCGATGCTATCTGTTTCTTTATATTGTAATAAAAAACTACATTGTCTAGAGCTTCTAATAATGTTTATAATAGAAAGCCTAAACATATTAGCTTGAGACATAATTATGTGAAACTACTAATAATCAATGGTGTATTAATGCTATTTACGTTAGGACTAATAAGAATATAGTGGATTCCTTGACAAAAGGTCTTTCTAGAGACTTAGTCAAGGATACATCTAGTGCAATGGGATTGAAACCTTTTATGTAAGAGTTACTAGTGATGATAACCTAACTATGTAATATTTCTACCACTATTCTATAGTTAAATGTGGTAAGAACAATTCGTTGTTATATGACTGAATAATCACCGAAAAATTTATTTGTCCCTTCCAAGATATTTAGTGCAAGTAGCTACGTGGTTGAGGTTGAGTATTTACTCTTAATGAAGTTCAAGTCTTAAAGTAGCTAGAGACTTGATTTGAAACTTACCTGAGTGAACATAAGAAATGGAGTTGTTTCTAATATGACAGTGGTTTAGTCTTGTAAATGTTCATGAATCCAAGATAGTGCACAAGGTCGGAATAGTGCAACAATGATTGGATTTTTAGGATATTTTATATGTGATGTATTTTTAGTATTTGCTTGAGAGACAAAGTTCAATGCAAAACACACTATTTTCCTGTGAATACTTTGAAATACATTCACTAATTAAAGGTTAAAATTAGGGCTAGTAAAGTCGTGTTACGTGCTGTGTTCGTGTCAGCACGATTACACTGAACACGAAAACAACATGATTAATAAATGTGCCTAAAATATAAACACGAACACGACACACCTATAATACGCGTAACACTACACGACACAATTAACACGATTATTAAATACATCGTAACAGATTGACACAATTATAACACATTTAATAACACGATTAAAAACAAACCATACTATTTATTTTTTTACTACATAGAATATTTTATTTCAATTTTCAATTTTTAGGTATCTTATAAGTTTTTTTTACTACATAGATTATTTTATTTCAATTTTTAGGTATCTTATAAGTCTTTTATGTGGCGTATGGCCCAAGCGTGCTCCCTCAAGCCTCTATAGAACCCACCTTGCGGGGCCTCTGGACTTATGGCTCTCATTGGTAGACCATCCTTGTGCCACCCACTCATCCGTACTGTCCCCTTTGGGGCCCTCTGGCCCCTCAGGGTTTTTCTTTCGCATCTCTCGGGTTTAAACCTCAAACCTCTCTTAAAAGGTTCTTATTTTCTTCTCGAGTACCAATTAAGCTAGCTCAATTGGAGGCCGCAGCGCTAGAGGTACAAAACAACACAAAATGGGACAAGACCGTTGCGGCTACGGTGCCCATGTTCAAAATTTGTATAGCGAGCATAGCGCTGTGGTGCTGAAAAGCTGGCGCCACAGTACTCTCACGTGCTGATTGACATTGAAAAGATGTTTTTAAACATGTTTTGAACCGATGTAGTTGTTGGTTGTGTACTTTTATACAAACCTAAACATCAATTAGTAACGAACATGTCTATTATAATAGATGTATTAAGACACGAATAAATACATTTATGAGTGAAAAGTTACATGTCTATTTATGAGTGAAAAGCTGGCGCCATAGTACTCTCACGTGTTGATTGACATTGAAAAGATGTTTTTAAACATGTTTTGAACCGATGTAGTTGTTGGTTGTGTACTTTATACAAACCTAAACATCAATTAGTAACGAACATGTCTATTATAATAGATGTATTAAGACACGAATAAATACCTTTATGAGTGAAAAGTTACATTTACATTTGATTATGTATCTTTACGTTAAATTTGTATGGATTATTTTAGTTGTGACTGTTCTTTAAATGGCATCTCTGTCTTTTTATAAACTCTAGAGTTATTATAGAATTTATTGTTAGAGGTATATGCCTTAAGGAGTAAAAATATAATATGTTTTTAAAGATATTTTTATCAATAAAGAGTTTACTTATTATTTATATATCAAATCTTGTCCTCTTTACGTTTATAATAAGCAAATATTGAATGTATATTAAGCAAATAAAAGACTAAGACTGTCGGTCTAAACTTTTAAGAATTGGGCATATGATGGACAGATTATGCGGAAGACATGATTCTTAAGGTGACGGTTTAAATCATAAGATCCGCAATCGAAGGAATAAAGTTGGGCACTTTATTCATGTGAAAATTGCTATGTTGTCTATATCCCTCTTGGGAGATGGTTTGTCTTGGCCATCGGAGGTGGACTCCGTGAATAGAAATATTGGCATATTGTCATAGGTGATGATGTTAACATAAAGTGAATTGATTTGGATTAATAATTCTATCTCAGCAAATCAATTCACTTTAGACAATCATTTATATTGTATCTTAATCCTAAGATAAAAAGTGGGTCCATTGTCTTGACTTGTGTCTTTTGATATACCAAAAGGTGACACCCACATTTTAATAATGGTACGCATGCCGATACGTTGGAGGCATAACTCTTGATAGCGTAGACCTGTTATTCATAGATATGAAATCCATAGCTTCTCTTTAGAAGTAGTGATATTCTCTTATATGCGTTATCCTATAATTGAAAAACTGAAGTGCTCAACTATTTGGATACATAGGTGTAACCGAGTGGCATACCGTCTTTGGATGGTAAGTTTTCTGATGGTGAGATAATAAAACGTAAATTAAAAATAATTAAGAAGGTAAAACAGAACTTATCCTTAAGCTGATTATGGACAATCCTATGGAGATACGATACACTATGATATGTCATGGAGACTTAGCTATACGGGCTTCGTAATTCTATATAATTCGAGAGTATAGCTCCAAGCTTTTAGTGGAGTAGCGTTGGAGTTGATAATTATGACATGTATATTGGGATATTGAGTTTCATAATTATCGGGAGCTTGAACTATATAGGTCCATCAGGTCCTATTTGCTAGCTCACAAAAATCTTGTAATGATACGGCATGCTTTTCCAATAGTTAGTGACTTATGTCAGATTTATCGATTGGCTGAAATTTGATAAAATTAGATAATTCATGTCTGTTTATCGATTGAATTAATTTTATCATAAAATTAATTCAAGATAAACTTGTTGAATTATTGGAACGGATAATTCATGTCTGTTTATCGATTGGATTAATTTTGAATCAATCCAAGATAAACTTGTTGAATTATTAAGAGTTCATTTATTTTCCTAGAGATTATCTAGAGAAAGTTGTTTTAATTAGATAACTTATCTATTGGGTTATTTGAATTAAAACTAGGACTTTATCCTATAGAATCTTGGGTGAAAAATGAAAGATTCTTTGAGATTTTTATCGCAGGTTCGGCATGCCGATCCTTAGATTTGGCCTATCGATGGGGCAAGTTCGGCATGCCGGTTGACAGATCGGCATGCCAAACGTGCGAAAAAAAGATCACATGTTTTCACGTGGATTTCATCATATATTGATCCGAATCTAATTTTAATTTAAATTTTTGAGGCCTTATCTAATAAGGGTTGACTCCTAGGCCTAACCTCTATAAAAGGGAGTGAGTCTCATTATTATTTAGATCAATTGAGAGATTAAAAGTGAAACTCTGCTAGTAAGATTTTGAAAACTCCTTGAGAGCTCTTGTTCACAAATCATGAACACTAGCTTTGGGTTCTTTCAATTGGTTGGAAGGAGAATCGCTTGGTGGAAGAGCTATACGTGTGAGCCTACACTCACTCCGATCATGGATAGAGAATAGCAAAGAAGGCCAGTTGGTTGAGATCCTTCTGGAACATTACTTCTCTTCACTGATTAAGAAAGCTTTTTGGCATTTACAAGGTTAGTAAGATATGGTTAATTTGTATATATAGCGTGTCAAACTTGTGTTTTGAAAAATACTTTGATATAAAAATTTTAAAATTCCTTTTCAATATTTACTTGTTCTAGAACACCATATTGTTGCTAGATATAGTGTTCAAATGTTTATTATATCTTGGAGGTAATTTGTCGAAAAAAACTCTCTAACAAATTTGAATAAATGAGGACAAATAAAACTTTTAAACAGAATGTTCATTCATGCCTCAAACACATTTCTATTTTCCAGAATTTCTTAGTTTCTATTCTCTACTTATACACAAAATACATCAACACTTTGAGCACAATCCACCAAAAGACGTGAGTGTTGATCATTATAAATGTACGTTTCAAAACCAATAAAAAAAAAAAACATATCGTACACTACTTGGAAGAAGGAAAAAAATAGACCAAAAAAAAAGAGAAAAAAATTATATTCTTATAATTCTTTTAAAATAGGAGAATTTTTTAGGATAGCCTAAAAAAAATATTACAATACAATAGTTCTCTGCAATTCTAAATCATTAGATTTTGATCAAAAGTTTCATAAAATTTATATGCTTAGTTTTGTTTGTTCGAATATGATTATGAGATCTGACATTTTGGAACGTACATAGAGAATCTTTATACCATAAAGATTCCCATAGCAAATGCATGCATATTGATTGGTTGATTCCAAAGTTCAAATAGCTTGATTAGTGCTCCAACAAAGAACCAAATAAATAATTTTCTAATACATAGTTATCTCAATAGAGAATTCCAACATCAAAACAAAGTGTCAGTGTTTGAATTCAAGAAACAATGTTGATGCGAACTCTGTTGCAATTATGTCACCTAAAACGATATTAGAGAATTGATTAATCACCAATAGATCAACAGTTGTTGATTTCGTTTGTCCTTAAACAAAACTAAACAAAATAATATAAACTTTCCGACTTTGGTTGTTGAAGTCAATTCTTGTGAGCTAAGCTAGTTTAGAGGGGAGAAAATATTGCAAACTAGTTCCTCACTAAACTTTTGTTCATATTGCTGCTTCTTGAATCATGTTTCAGTATTCTGCCCTACCTTAAAGGAATATATATATATATATATATATATATATATATATATATATTGCATGCCATTACGTCATTGCTTAGGCATTAATTCTCTAGCGATTCATGTGGAATTGCCCTTGTAATGACATTATGCACTCATAATATTGTTTGTCACGATCAAGGAGCTTTCGAAGAAAATTTATTATGGTGGAGATATTGGTTGTTTTGGAACCATGTGATAGAAGTTGATCAATTAATAATTGGTCATTTTGGGGGGGCAATGACACTGTCTAGTAATAGACTATATTTCTCATGATACTATATGTTATCAAACTGAGAACCTTCTGGAACTCCATGATTTGTTTGTGGTTTGACAAATCTAGAGTAGCTAGGGATGATATCATATATATATATATATATATATATTTATATTTATATCTGCGTGTGTATATATATTGTTGTTGTTGCATTAAAAGATAAAAATAAGGCTAGTGAAGGAATATATTTCTATATATATATATATATATATATATATATGTCTCACAAGCATATTAATATAAAAAGGAAGCGCTCCCGTTTTATTCGAAGTTTGTGGGAGGACGTCCTTATATTGTGCAACTCCACGCCTCTGGGAAGCACACGCTCCACCAAATTATAATCACCAAGAATATTCCTACTCAATTTCTTCATATCTTTATATGTACATGATAAATGATAAATAGATACTATATAGGTGTCGTTTTAATGGTTAATCTAATATTTACTCATCAATGGGTATTATTGATTTAGTCATCTGATATGAATAAAATGGTTATAATGAATTAGATAATTACAATATATAAAATGTCATATAATCATCACTTGTAATTAAAAATATTTGTTTTTTTATATAATTTGATTAGTACTAAAAAAAATATTACCATTGCAAACCTGTTTATATATGTGTGTGCATGTGTGTGTATATATAATTAATAATCATGTTCTAATATATGTTACAAAGAAAAATGCACATACATGCATTACACATATAATATACATAGGCCAAGGCATAGTTTTCTCAGAGAAACCGGCCCCTCATGTTATCAACTTATTATGATAGAATCGTTCAAATGGAACAAAAAGTTAATCTGATAGCTATAAAAACTTAATGATTTATTATGCGCATCATATGGTTGCATATTGTTACGTACACATCCTTAGAGGGACTACCACCATGTCAATTACCAAGCCTACAAACACAGATACACACACATATATATATATATATGTAATTATTATAGATTTTTTAAATAACGTTTGTTTGTGAGACCGTTTTAAAAATAAAAGATGTAACATGATATTTATTAAACATAATCTTAATGTTAAAAAAGTATAACATAAAGATACAAAACACATATTATGACTCTCCAATATCATTAATTTTACATTCAATACATATTATATGTTATATTTTTCATTTTTATATGTTTCGAAGAGACATCTTACTGGTAGGATCATATATATATATATACACACACACACACACGCAGTTGCATCAACGGGACAACATGCACACACTTAAACACAACAAGCCTCTTGGAAATGAACTCATCATTTATATGTTGGTGATCACTAAATTAGTGATCTGAATTAATTAATACCCCCTAGGCTCTAGCTAGTCTCATCAAAAATATATAGCTAGCTATACCTAGGCAAGTAGTTTAATTACACTGAACGCCCTATGTCTTGCCACCACAAACAAAAGGCAGGATGGTGACCATTAAATATAAAGGACACCCAAAAGACAGTAAGACCATATTCAGTTCACCAAACGAAATAAAGCCAAAATTTTGCGACAAACAACATTAGTGTTGTATAATTATGGATCAAGAGTGATGTATAGTTGACATTTTGTGCCTATTTTTGGACGAGCAATATGAGATCTTCCAGAGGTTTTATTATATTTAATTGGCATTTCCAACAATTCCTTTGTTATCGTTTTGCAATAATGAAAGATTTGAACATTCTATGGAACAGATTATAATATAAGTACTAGTTAACAACGGATTACAAGTCTGTGTCGCCAAATTGCCTTTGGCTTCCTTCTTCTTAAGCATATAATTATAAACACACACATATGTGTATACATATATATATATCTATATATATATATATTTGGATACGCATATTATAATCAATGAGCATGTTCAACTCCACTTTCCTCCACCGCTGGCCCCTCTATACAACATCACAACACGCATGTATATATATATATATATATGTATGTATGTATCTATAGACACTAAACTCCATTTGTGTTCCTTTTTTGCCCCCTTATATTGTTTTTTTTTTTTTTTTTTGCTGCTAATTATATTGTAATCGATTAAATCTTCCATTATAATACTTAGTGATTTTTTAGTAAACGATGATAGAAAATAATAAATACAAGAAATAATAATGAGTATAACAAAATTAGATTAACACTCACTAGATGACCTATCTTTTATTAAACCCTCAACTTTAATTTATTGAAAAATATACATCATAGTGTTAATATATATATATATGTATGTATGTTTGTATGTGTGTGTGTATATATATATCCTGCCCTAAGACATTGTATGCTGTCAAAAAACCAACTCCAAAGAGAGAAGTACTAACTTTAGCTTCTGAAGAAACTAGTAGAGCTGTGTACCAGATCAAGCATAAGAGTATCTTATGCAGAGAGAAAGGTGTTTGGTAAAATTAGTTCTAATCAAAACTTTTGGTTGATATAGTGTAAAGCTCTCGCATTAAATAGTGATTAGAAAAAAGTGAACTATAGTGTAAAGTTCTTACATGTTATAGTTTTTAGATTGTAAGTTTCAGTTCTAATCATGTTTTTCAAATATCCTATGAGTCTCATTAAAACCTTCTGAGTAAAGTTCGATGGGAAAACCTAAAGAGGGAAAAATAGTACTCAACCTCAACATCCTACGAGAATATGAAATGGAAGACCAGCTAATTCCTAAAAATCAATGATCTATAAAATTGGGATTTGTTGACCACCATTTATCTGTCTAAGCCCGAACAGCTTCTTAAGCGACCAACTTATGTAAGACTTGATAACCCTCTAGGTAGATATGAGAAACTCTAATATTCATTTATTGAGCTGGAACTTTAGTTTTAAACTTTCACGGAATTCAAGCAAACTGCAGTACCTAGTGAGTCCTTCATTTATTTAGTCACCCGAATTTATGCGTATTTTTGTGTGCCTATATAAATATATAAACATAATACACATACATGATTTGTCTTGAATCCTTACTCTGTTAAGAAATATGAAGCTAAATTCAAGGTCTTTTAAAATATCACTTATGTAGAGAAATTTAGGGTAAAAAACACAAAGGTAAAAACAAATTTTTGTTTCTAAAAGCTCATCCCCATGGTGAAAGGAGTAGCGCGGCCACGAGGTAAGACAAAAGCATCGTGTGGCCATGCCATTGGAGTTTTGTGGCCATGCGCGGAGCGTGAAGATCCATAGCGTGAGACCAAAACTCGTGTGGCCATGTCGTTGGAGTGTCTCGGCCGTGCGCAAAGCATAAAGATCTGTAGCAGGAGACGAAATCTCGTGCGGCCGTGAGTGTTCCCTGACCTGATGCAAGTTTTTAGGCTTTTTGTGGTTTGTTTTCTATTATTTTGTAACCTATAAATGGATAGGTTGAATTCTTTCTTTTATATAATGAAACTCAAAAAATTGAGTGAGAAAGAGGTTTAAAAAAAATATTAAGAAAGTGTGCAATTTTCACTTATAAACTTATTCATCATCATAGTAAATTATGTTGTAGTAACTGAAAATGGATGTAGCTCTCACATCAAGGGTGAACTATTATAAATTTTGTGTGTTCTAATTTATTTTTCGTTCGTATATTTTTCGTTTTCAGTAGAATTAGGGCTTCTAATTTGTAACATATTCAACAATCCTAAAAGTGTAACATGTGAGAGTATTTGACAAGCATGGTTAGAACTAACTTTTTGGTTCAAAATACTGTAACATATGGGTGCTTTATACTGTAGTAAATTTTTGCTTGCTTATTATAACATGTCAGAGTTTTACACTATTTGTGAACCAAAAAGTTAGTTCTAACCATGTTTGCCAAAATACCCTTATATAAGAGTTTTACATTAAAACTCATTTTTTTTATACGGTAACATATAAAAGTTTTACACAATGACAACCAAAACTTTTGGTTAAAACTAAATTTACCGAACATACTAAAGTTGGGATTGTAGTCACAATTCCCAAGGTTAATGCAGGTAAAAAGTTAAGGTCTTAAGATCTTGAGACATGCAGTACTACAAATCATGTGGTCAGTGGGATTAATTCCCTCAATTTACATTTACAATTTCTTAGTAATATATAATTATTAAGCTTATTAGTTATAAAGTAAATCTAGATCACAGCCGGATATGGAAGGTTCCAATGATATATATTTATTGGACCGGCCATATGTATTGTTGCAAGACTGAAATGATCTCTATCTTTATGGATTTTGGCTTTCAGCAAAACGACTTGAAGCTGTTAATGCGCTCGTCAAAAGTTTTTCAAGCAAATAAAGCAAATAAAAATAAAATACACAACCTGCATGGTAGAGCAGTATACACGTGTCCATATCATTACAATATTTTAATACATTTTGAATTGTTTAGACATATAATTTATTGATGATTTCTTCTGATTTGGTGACACGAAAAGCAATAGAGATTTTTTAATATAATATTGCTAATTAAAGTCTGCTTTTTAAAATTTTTTAGTTAATTAGCTAAAACATATGTAAAATAAAGTAATCATGACAGACAAGTTTCTGTTAGTGGACTAATAAAGGTACAAGTCTTTTCAGTTTCAACAAACTACATCATTAACGTTATTGATATGATAAATACACTATTAGAAATTATGGATTAGAGGATACTAATACAACAATGATAAAAAAGAAAAAACAACCGTCGTTTAATCTTACATTGATATGTTTAAAATAGACAAATAACCTTTAATAATAGGTAAAACCCGTCGTTGTTTGTCAATACATGCAACAACTCTCGGTAAGACAATAATTTGAATAACAATCTTCTCATCTTTCAATGGCAGTTTTTAAACATTGTTGAATAAGGTATTTGTTGTAGTGGTACATTCACTTTACTTTGGAAAACATATTCTTGGATTTGCATCTCAATGTAAGGATTATATCAGAATGTTTTAGGTGACTATCTACTTAATTTACTACTATATGTATACACATATATAAATCCCTTCATACTTGTACATTATTTTGAAAGCATATAAATATACACACACACATATGCGGTGGATCCGAATATATACCTGACATTTGACAAGCCAATATTAGTTGTAAACTAATCTTGTGGCTAGTCCTCCTAGCTGTTACGCACAAACTTAATCATAGATTGATCTAACTCCCTTTAATTTGTGATGGCAATAAAAAAAAATGAAAAAAAAACTCGATTTTGATGATGCCATCAGAATCATGACTACGTACCTTACTTTTACTTTTCTTCGTATATTGAATGAGTATCGTACATCGTATTTAGACCAAAAAAACGTAACAACACATGTATACATACATATATACATATTATAAACATACACATGTATGTGGTAGGGCAGGGAAGTTCCAAAGCGTGACAAATACAATTGCTTCCCGTCAATGTGTCTATCAACTAATAAGGTAATTATCCAAGATCTTAATTCTTTTCAACTAAAATCACATTAATATATATATACATATATATATATATATGTATGTATATGTATGAATGCATGTAAAGTAGAAAACCTAGTCAAGAAGTAATATTGGATTAGGTCTTTTAGGCATGATTTCTACAATCTTTTTGACCAGTGGACTCAAGACACACGTCCTCGGCTTCAACTTCGTCGTGACACTTTGTTCTTTTGGATTGGTCAATCTCTCCATAGCCTCTAAGTATTGTCAAACATGATATACAAAAAATACATAATTTAAGGAACTAAAACTCATATTTTGTGTATCTTAGAGGGAACAGGGTTAGGGCACTTAGTCTTGTTGATTGAGTCACTAATAGATAATAATTAGTATTAATAAAAAAGGTAATTAAACAAATGAAAATTTGATTACGTCTCAACGATTCTTATTCTTTAGCCTAATTATAAATATTCTTTACCAATTCTTCACGATCACTAGCTAGTTAAAAAAGAGATAATTACTAATTATTGTAATAATTAGTTGGTCGCTTGATTTTATTGACCGCTAAACGCGATTAATTACAGAAGAGGCACGTGTTAATGTGGGTATAAACTAATGAAAGAGGAAAGTAATTCTTGAACACGTGGTTTGTTTTTAGGCGAAGAACATGGTCATGAATAGCAAGCTGTTTCGTTGCGAAGGACAGGTTAAAAGTGTGATAGTCAAAAAAGGCTTTTAATAAAAAAAATTCAATAAAAACCCAATTACTCATCACATTCAATTAATTAAGTAGCACTTTTATGGTGCATAATGACTAGACTAAGTAGTGATTAAGGTCCCCGCTCTAATTTGGCAGTAAAGATGTGGGTCGCAATTGGGGGGCTATATAAATGAGAAGATCATGGCAAGAGTTTTAGATGGGAATTACTGCCCCAGCCACTTTTGGTGTCCGATGTATTGGCTTTTTACGCCACCAATACTAGCTAGATCACATGAAATAAGGAAGGGATGGAATCAAGTTCTATCTCAACCAAGATTTTTAAAAAAAAAAAAAAAAAAAAAGAAGCAAAATAACGTCAATGTCCGTTGGTTGAAGTAATATGTCAAACATACTACACGGTATGATGCAGAAGTAATATTAACAACACTGAAATTTACATATATATATATATATATATATATATGAATATTGCTTTAAATTTTGTTACGTTCATGTTCAAAAAAAATCGAGAAGCCTTGAAAAAAAACTACATCATTTTTAATTATAATAAAAACAATCTCATTTAACCCTATAAAAAAATAACCCTATTATTAATAAAATAATAGAATCTAGTCTAAAAAGTACATTACATATTAAATTGAGGTCTATAAGTTTTTGTATAAGGAGAATATAACCCCGTAAGGATGAAATTGATTTTTCTTATAATCTTTCAAGTTGTGTAAGAAAAAAAATTATAATAAACTGATTTGAACTTTGGAAGTCTTAGAACCAGTGAATCATAGCACCACATAAAATGAACTTAATACGTCAATTGGCAAATACGATTAGCATATAAAAAAAAAAAAAAAAAACGCGGTCACTAATTCTTTGGAAACCTTAAACAACACCATGAACTGAAGTTCCACACGCGGTAAGTAACAGATATAGATTTTTGGGTTAGGGGTTAGGGGAAAGATAATTCACAGCAAAGAGCTGGCTAGCCGGCTGATCATGCTTCCCCTTTGGTGGCAGCCTACTTTTTATAGTGTTGATGACTTGATGTTAAATATCCAAATAGTTGTCACATCAAACATGTTGCAGTCTAGCTATCCACCATATGGAAGGCCTATTACCCCCCAGCAGGACCACTTTTCAATGCAGCCAAAATACAACCCCCTTTTCTCACCCTCTTAATGAATTAATATTATTTTTTTTTGGTGAAATAAATTAATATTATTATTGTTAGACAATTAATTATTTCTAAAGTAACTTGTTTTGTGTGTCATCAATTTATGTATTACTTATCGTCGATTTAATGTGTTCTGTGCATTTGTCCCTTGTGTCCTTTTTTGCCCCCATTTTTGCTGAGATGTTTCACGATTGGCTTGCCGGTATTACATATTACAAGGTTGTGCTCTACAGTGCACAGCACCATATAAATATATATCTATTTTATAGTTGTAGATCCAAATATTAATTCTACACGGTTCTAATTAATTATATCATGGTTTAGCTGGATGGCAACAAAAGTTTTATGAACTAATTGCGCTTAATACATAACTAATAATACATAATGATCCACGCATGTGTGTACATATTTTACATCTTGTTTACACTCTCCAGGCTTTTTATGGTGGTCCTTTAATCGAATTGGTCCTAAAATTGACTAAATAAATTTTTTATTACTATTATTATTACATTTGTTAAGTCATTATGAAATAAAATAAACGTATTCGATCATTAAAAGACAAATATATCTACATGTATAGATGATAATGTACGTGTGTGTGTGTGTGTGTGTGTATATATATAGTATGCTTCTCGGTTATCAAGATAAGCACAAGATGTTAGCTTTCCTTTCATGCTCCAATTACTTCAGAAGTATTTTTGCTTTATGCGACAAAACTCCCTTTGATCTTATTCATGAAAAAATTCCCAGAAAAAAATTGCGAATTAATACATAACTAATGCATGATGATCAACGCATTTGTGTACCTGACATTTTGTTTACATTTCTCTCTAGGCATTTTATGATCCCAAATTAGTGATAATTCAGCGCTAAACCAGTGTTTGTTTTATATAACGATAACTTTAAATTGATTTTGAATAAATGATTTTTATATTGTGTTATTTTCATTTGTAAAGTTAATTTTAAATAAAATAAATGTCATATCATCTCTATCATTAAAAAACTAAATAATGTGTGAGACCACAATGTATGCAAAATACTATCTTAATTTGTTTTAATCTTGTCAAAATAAGGGCAAGATGTTAGCTTTAATTTTCTTCTCCCACTTCAAGAGTATTACAATGCAGCCAACGTGCTCTTTGATCTTCTTCGTGAGAAATTCAAAAAGAAATTAAAAAAAAAAATCCTTCTGAGTGTATAAATAATTTTTGACAATGATATAGGTATATATATATATATATATATATATGGCTTTAAAAGTTGAGCGCCGGCATTTTGTTCTCAAGTATGCGTGCATGCATGCAAGCGGTTAACGGACTCAAAAATCTTTTTCCTTTTATTATTTATGAAGCATGAACTTTGTATCATGTAGAATGCAAATTAGGTCCATCAAGAAAGTAGCTATTTACTTCAACTTTTCTCTCAAGATCTTCTCCGGGTGATATTCTTATAAGCGGCACATGTCTTTAAACTATTATCTAATCAAATTTTAACAGTTGAAAAATAAATACTTACTACGGAGAAATCTCATTTGATTCCTTAGTTTAAAATGCATGGTTTGAAAAATAAATTCAAAAAGTTGAAAACAAAAGGGGAGTTATAGATCATTTTATCTTCAAACTATCAAATCAAGAGTTGAAACTAAGAATTACTTTTCTTTTCTAAATATTTAATGTATTTGTAAATATAGTTGAAACTAATAAGTTAGACCCAAAACATTATAATATATAAAAGTTTTATATTATAATGTATTTTTTGTTTTATATTATAACACATAAAAATTTTACACTGTAATAATTAAAACAATATTATTAAACACACTCGCTATCTCATGAAAAATTTATTATGTTCCTACCACCTCAGCCATTGAGCAAACGGGCTCGAGTCCTCTTATTTTGGCTTTTTTTTTACTTTTTTTTGTATTTATGCGCTTTACGTGTTTTCAAATCTATTCTATTAATAAATCTTATTTTACGCTTGCTGTAGATAGAATTTGAAACCTACCCCTTTAACGCCCTCCCCATAAGCCTATGGGTCTCTTGCTTCGACTAATTAATAACCGCAGTCATATACAGTGTCCTCCGTTCCGTATGTTTGATATAGTAATAGAAATTATAGTTTTTATCACAAATTCAATTATAAACGGTATAAAATTTTCACATATTATAATAATAATAATAAATTATTACAACATAAAAATTTTACATGTTTTTAAAAAAATGGTTTTAACTAATAGTTTTTATCGTTTTCAAATACCAAGCCATGTGTCAGATACCGACAAGCTTTCTGATTTGACAACAACGAACAATTAAAAAGAAAACCTAAATAAAAAATGAGACATGATTAAATTAAATCAAATGGCAAATCGCAACAGAGAAGTAATTAAAAGAGTACTGGACGGCTTCTTGATAAGTCACATTCAATGATTGGTGCAAGTGAAAAGGGTTGTGTCCATTGTTCCCTTGTTAGACACCATCGTTTGTGCCCTTTATTTTTGCTTTCAAAAATTTTAAAAATATTTTGGTATATTTTTTAAGATAAAAATTTTAAAAATATTTTCAATATTATTTTTAAAAAAATTTTGTGTTTTAAAATAAAAATATTTTTATTTATTTAAAAAAAATACCAAACGATCCCTTTATATCTTACTAGGCGATGATGCTCTATAAACTTCTTTTCCCTTTCTACAAGACAATTGTCGTAAGTAAAACACTATAACATATGAGAGTTTTATATTATAGCCATTTTTTTAATGATAATTGGTTCAATGGGCGTGTTTGGGAACTAAAATTTGGAGTCAAAGTTTAAACCGCCCTAGTATAAAGCTTTCATATTCTATAATATAAAACAAAAATATGTTACACTATAAATCTCCTTACAAGTTACAGTACTTAACTTCTAATTTTAAATTTCAATTTAGTTTCTAAACACTATCAATGGCAAATTTACTTGAATTCCACACTGAATTCTTTTCCAAAAATTAACCTAAAAATTTTTCATAATTTTACTCACATGTCTTTACTCAAAATTATGTACTTTTATATATGTCCCTTCTGCGTTAAGAGTTTTTTGATATATGTAGTTAGTAGCTCTTCAAAAATACTTTGATATTTTTTTTATATATTTTTCATTTTATACATTTCTCAAAAATAATACGCCTTATTGGTGTTAAAAAGTTGCCTTTGCCACTATTAGTATACTTTTTCTGCATATATGCATGCATGTATGTATAGTTTTCTAAGAAAGAAATATTCTTTGCTGCCATTAAAAAGGGTACATGGCTTTATATAGTGTTACATAGTTAATGGGAAAACAAATCCTAGTGAGATTTGCTAATTGGCTTTATACCTTGTTTAGGCAGCCTAACATTAAATAACTAAAAGTTCAACTATGCAACGAAAGTAGTCAATTTCCAGCAACTACAATTAATGTCATATTTTGCAATTCCTAGAGTAGCCTTATTGGCTCCTACAAATCCAATACTCCTTCAAGTTGGTGTATAAATATCAATCATGTCTAACTTGCTTACAAGAAGCTCAAAATTAGGCCTAAATAGCTTTTTGGTGAAAATATTAGCTATTTGTTGTGTAGTAGGGACAAAAGGCATGCAAATAGCTCCACAATTGATCTTCTCTTTGATGAAATGTCTGTCAATTTTTGCATGTTTCGTGTGGTCATGTTGTACTAGATTTTGTACAATGTTGATAACAACCTTGTCATCATAATACAGCTTCATTGATGTGTTTATTAGCATCTTTAGCTCTTTGAGAATTCTTTCCACCTATAGCATCTCACAAACTCCGTTAGCCATAGCTCGGCATTATGCTTCAGCGTTGCTCCTTGCAACTACACTCTGTTTTTTGCTTCTCCATGTCACTAGGTTTCCCCAAACATAAGTACAATATCCTGACATAGATCTCCTATCAACAACTGATCCTGTCCAATTTGCATCAATATATGCATCAATGCTCTGTTGTGGGGTCCTCTGAAAAAGTAAACATATGCTTAGAGTGACTTTCAAATATCAAAGAATCTGATAAACTACTTCAAGGTGTTTCTCATAAGGTGAATACGTAAATTGGCTTACCAAACTTGCAACAAAAGCAATATATGGCCATGTATGAGATAAGTAGATCAATTCCCCACTAATTTTTGATACTGAGCTGTATTTACTGGATCACCTTCCTGTTATCTCCAAGTTTTTGTTTGGGATCAATTGAAGTATCTACTAGCCTGTAAGTGCTCATTCCAGTCTCCTTAGGCAGATCAAGAGTATACTTTTGTTAGGAGATAACAATTCCCTTCTTTGATCTTGAGTTTTTGAAATTGTTTGTACCATCGTGTAAAAGTTTTTGAAAATTTTTTCCAATTTAGATTTTTCTTTCATCAAATAAACCTAACCCAACTTAATCTTGTTTGAACGTCAATTAAAGTTACAAACCACTTTTTATCGAAAAATGTGGATGTTCAACATGGACCCTAGATATCACTATGGATCACAGTAAATGGTGTGGTTGGTTTGTAAAGTGGGGGGAAGAAAGATGCATAGTGATGTTTAGCAAACTGACATACTTCGTATTAAAAGGAAGATGGATTCTTATTCAAAATAAATTTGAAAAGAAGTGTTTTAAATACTAAAAATTAGGATGGCCTAGTCTATAATGCCATAACATAATATCACTATCCTTGAGAGCAAAAGTAGAATTTAAACAAATACATCATCCATTCGAGTTAGATCCACCTTCAAAGTAATAAAGTCCATCATTTTCCCTAGCACTACTAATCATCCTCCTTGTGGTTAATTCCTAAAACTCACAATAAGATGAATGCTTGACACTACTGATGAGAAGTGATTTTACTGATGGATAAAAAATTACAAAACAAATTGGGGACATGAAGAACATCATGAAGAATTAACAAGGGAGTAAGAATTAACAAGGTTTTTTAATCCTTTTTCGGCAAGGATTGTACATTGCTTTATATAGTGTTACATAGCTAATGGGAAAACAACTCCAAGTGGGATTCCCTAATTGGCTCTATATCTAATTTAGGCAGCCTAACGTTAGGTAACTAAAAGTCTAACTATGTAGCAAAGTAGTCAATTTTCAACAACTACAATTAATGTCATATTTCACAATCCCTAGAATAGCCTTATTAGCTTCTACAAATGTGATAAAAGGTATGTACATATTCTAAAATTTTGTAGAATATATAGAAAATTTTAATGAGTTAGCTAACCTTCTACTTCAGACATACAAGAAACTTTTTTTTTTTTTTGGAAATTTAGAAATAACAATAAAAATGCAAATTTCATCGAGACGTACATAGACAAATGGAACTCATTGAGTGTAAAGCAAAAAAAAAAAAAATACAAAAATACAAAAATACAAAAATGTTTGCAGGCTCATTTAGGGTAGCTTGTGATTTTGTTTTCAAGCAGTAAAAGAAGAGAAACATAAGCTTAAGCTTTTTAGTTAATGTTTGGATAGTGTATAGAAAAGTGATTTTTATTTTAAAAGAGCTTTTAAACCTGTTTGGTTAAATAAATTAAAACTTCTTATTGGTATGAAAAGTAATGTATTTTAAGGATATAAATAGTGTTATTTTATTTTGTTATTCTTAAATAAAAGATAAAAAATATAAATAAAAACTTTTTCATAAGTACTATTTTCATAAGCACTATAAATGGTTAGCTTATCTTAAAAGTGTTTATGAAGCCAAAAGCATTTTTTTTGGGTTCATCCAAATATGCCAAAAAGCTATTTTTGAAACAAATAAGTCAAAAATAAATTTTTTGAGCCAATATTCCCAATGGCCTCTAAAGCTACTAAAAAAATAAGTATAGACAGCTGTCCTTTCTCAACCTTAACTAGCGGAGACACTGCTACTTATTGTGCAGTATAAACCCTCCATTTTTTATCGCACAAATTTTGTCAATTTTACATATCTTTTTAGTTTGGATGTATGTGTAATATAATTTCATAATTTAGAACTATATAATTTTGGTTTAATTAATACGAGATTCTCTTAATTATCTAGATTTGTATTTAATATTCCTGCTTGTTATAAGCAGTCCTATACTGAGAAGTTGATTTTAATTACGATTTAGGATAACCGACCGGTTGCAATTGTTATGAAAATTTGTTTTGCTTGATACGATTGTTCTGAAGTGAAGTTAATAAAAGGGTCACTGCAGATTAGTAAGATCTACCATGCGGAAAGAAATATGTATTAAGGTAATAATAAAAAAAGGGCTATGTATTAGGGTAGGGTACTACACTCTCGTTATCCTAACCAATTTGAACAACATATATATACATTTATTTATTTCTCTTCCCTTTTCTTTTTAGGATTTCTAAGGGTATGGCCGCGAAAATTCTATTGTTAAGTATTTGTTTTTTAGCCGTCCTATATATAAAAAAATATGATTTTGATTAGATTTTAATGATAAAAACATAGCTTTATCCGTGAGGGATTACAATGTAAAAGGATTATTTTTTTTAATATATTTGGGTCTAGATCTTATCATTATTTTCTTTTTTTCTTTTTAAAAGTAAATTAGTTATTTTATTATATATATATATATGTATGCATAAATTATGACTTCAACATATATATATATTATATTTATGTAACGTCAATTAAAATATTTTAAATAAAATGAACGTGTCATGGTATGGTTTGTCTAAGCTACAAGCTCTTCCAAAACCGTGCACTTTTTGTTTTTGGTAATATGGGGTATGCTTGTTTCATGTATTCTTTAAACTTAATGGACTCAAATTTAGATTCGAGTATCAAAAATTTGTCGGATACGTGTTTGTTTCTCTCAAAATTTCAATCATTTGAGTATCAAGAATCTAAGTTGTCAGAGTTCTCATCACTCTTAAACTTTTGATACTCGGATTTTTTTGCTATAATAAAAACTAAAATTCTCTCTCCTATATTTGAGGAAAAAAAAATCATAACTTTTTCATTTGATATCCAGTTGAGATGATTCTTTTTTAATTATGTTTTTAATGAAGAGATGAATAAATTAAGATCTATATTGTATTTTTTTAAGATCATTAATATTAAAATTTTATTAGATTTATTAATAAATCAAAAACTATCTTCACTACCTCTCCAAACCTAAATTTCAATTTTATTCCATACTTAGATTAAAACTTAAATGCACATCCAAATGTCAATTCGAATAACAATTTAAATCACTAACTTAAATTTTAATTCAAATTAAATCACTAATTTAAATTTATTTATCAAACAAACCTAAAGTTTGTTCACGAAAGTCAAAGCACCGGTACAGTGTGTAAAAAAATCATATTGCATAATTCCTTATGCCGTTGGGTTACTTGTGTGTGTCATGACTTGTATGTAGAAAGGCTCAACGAAAGTGAGACATTTGGAAATTGTTTTGATGTTCATATATGGATTTGACAAGACTATTGAAAATTTACATTTAGATTTTTGACCAAAAGCTTAAAACCTAACAAATTAATCATTACTAATTTGTGGCTGAACTTAAAAGTCTGTATATATTATGTCTTTTTTTTTTTTAACCAAAGGATGCTAGAATAATGTCTATTGGTTTACAAAATACTATAAAATATGAGATGTTTGTATTGTAATAATTTTTTTTTGTTTTTAGTATAACATGTGAAAGTTTTATAATATTTTATAATTAAAAAGTTAGTTTTAATTAATTTTGTCAAATACGTTATATATTGTGTAAGGAATAGTGCAACGGGATTAAAGGGTTGGTAAGGCAAGATTTTTTCTCATGTTGGAAGGGCAACTTAGGCTTTGTTTAGTGCACGAGTTCGACTTAGTGTGGTTTAAATTGATATTTTTGAATATATGTGGTTTAAATACTGATTTAAAATTGACATTTAAAATGCAAAAGTTTGAATAGAGAATAAAACGCCACATCATATAACCAATGTTCATATAGTGTGGAATTGTAAAGAAACTGAAACTAACAAATGAATTCATAGGTTTGCATAGTTGAAACGGCTCAAATCATGAGAATTAAGGTGAAGAGATTTTGGTGACAAAAGTTCTCAAGATTTAAGGTTTTTTAACCCGTCATCATCTTGATCCTTTACTTCATTTTGTTTACCAAATGTTAATTTAAGTTACATCCGTGCATCCAAACGTCAAGAACCCCCCGCCAAGCGCCGCCTTTGTCAAATTGGTAGCTTAAGCTATTTCTATCTACACTGTGTCTCGTTCAAATTACATGTGGTCGTGACGGCCAGCCTTGTTTGTTTGGACTAGGAGGATTGAAAATGTTTTGGTTCATAATCTCAACAGGAGGATTGAAAATGGACTCCTTTGATGTGCATGGTCCATGTTCAACTTTTTTTTTGGTTTGCTTTCCTTTTTGTGTTTGTTGAGTGTGTTTCTTAGCTTATGTTTGAAACTTTAGTTATAAACGATGTTTTTTTCTTAAAAATTATAACATATGATAGCTTTACATTGTAGCAATTTTCTGCTTTTTATTATAGCTGTTGAGAGCTTTATATTGTTTGCAGTTGTAACTGATGGGTTAAAACTGAAATTCCAAACTCTTTTTAAGTCTAAAAACTTCCTCTTTTGCGCTTTAATTTTAGAGGTGTTTTGGACATGGGTTTAGCTAATTTGAACCCAACTCAAATTTACCAACCGTTTGGGAGAACGGTTTAAACTATAAATTGTGATTCAAACCACTTTTTGCTATAATGTTTTCTTAAATAAATTTTGAACTAAAAAATGATTTGAACCATAATTTATAATACTTTGATGGCTTTATTTGCACCGTGCAGTCAGCTTGAACTAGCTCAAACTAAATATTGGAGAATTTACCCTTCTTTAAATTCACCCAATCTGGTACATGAATTTTTTCCCCTTAGGATGTGGGTTTTTAACATGTATCTAAAAGGCATGCTTATTTTTTGAGTTATTTTTTATGATAATTTTGTACTTATTTTTTAATTAATTAATTTTTTAATATTTCAAATTACCGTTTTCAACACTCTGTCTAAATACAACTTCAATAAATATTTTATGTTTAGAATAAAACTTTAATAATACCTCTAAACGTTAGTTTTAATTGTAGACTAAGCTATACAATTTAAATTTTTTTGTTTAAATCGACACAATTTAAACTAGAAAACCAAACAAGAGAAAAAAAATTTGAATCGTGAAAAGTTGAAGTATTTTAACTATCCAAATCTCTATAAACCTCATCTAACAACCGAAAAATATATTAGAAATACTATTGGTGTTTAACAGCCCTAATAATATAAAATAGACCCCACTTTTAAGTCCTAAGTGGTCCCCATATCACACCAATCCAACGTCCCTCTCTTTTTCTCTTTCTTTTCTCTTCTTTTTTCTTCTTTTTTTATTTCTAATTTTTTTATCTCTCTCTCCTCTCTCTCTCTCTCTCTCTCTCTCTCTCTCTCTCTCTCTCTCTCTCCATCTCCATCGAAGTTTCATAAATTTGAGAAGCAAAACAGCTAGCCTTTTTGCTTTTACGAGGAAACAAGAAAAAGGCCCTCAAACTTTGGCCTGCCAACTCTCTTCTCTCCAGGCTTCGACTTCCCACCAAAGTCGCCAAAAACACCAACACAAGCTCTTCTCTTTCTCTCTTTCTTCTGAGCAAAGAGGAAAAGGAAAAGGAAAAGCTGCCCAAAAACGACAACAAAAACAAGATCATATTCAAGGCCGTCACAAGAACCTCTCATTTGTTGTCTCCTCATTTATGTAAGTCCCTTCCGTCTATTCCTTTTCATTTCAGCTCAAAAGACGAGCTCTTTACTTGCTCCTCTTTCCAGATTTGTCTCTCTCTCTTTGTTGTCCTTTTTCACCTGAATTAAATGTCGTTTTTGCTTCTTCTTATTCTTCTTCCCCTGCTTTTCCTTTAATGCTCTGTTTTTTCTTTCTCTGTTCTCTTCCATTATTTCGCTTGATCCTCATCAAGATCTTACAAGAAAACATATTTAGCATCAAAAATGGAAACTTGATCTTGGGTTAATTAGTTAAAAAGGTTTTGTCTTTTTTTATAATTACTTGGTTTAATTTTAGCTTGTGAAACTCTTTTCTGTTTTGGCATAACAGTTTCATTTCTTAAAAAAAATTATTTTTTTTCATGTCTATAGTATATTTCTTTTCTTCTACGGATCTTCCAAAGAAGAGTTTTTAATGTCTCCATTCTCCCTGCAACTTGGTCTTTTTAATATTGGGATCCATTTTTTACGTGTGTTTTTTAAACGCCTTCTTGCCATTTGATTATATGCCTATTTTGTTTTTTCTTCCAGACTTTCATTGTCCAGTTCAATTTTGTCTGTCGTTTTTTAATCTTTCCATTAGAAAAACAAGTAACCTTTCGGTCGATAGATTCGGATTCCCCTAAAAACTAACTACAATTAAATCTGTAATTAATTAGGTACCGCTTATTGTTGATTGGTTGATTAGTTGATTGATCAATCTATTTAGCGGGAGTTGAGTCATAATCTCGTTCTTCAGCCTTCAAACAATGAGAACTGAGCGTGGAAATATCTCCAAGGTAAGCCCAAAAAATCCCCATCTTTTGTTATTATTATTAGCTTCATAAATCATGTTTACCATAAAATTAATCTTTTTTAAATTTTAATTTTGATTTTTAATTTATTTTCATAGCAATCTTCATGGCCGAGATTAGTGAGAAAATGGCTAAACATACAAGCTGATGAGTTTTATTCAGACTACGCTTTAGAAAGTAAGCTTTCTTTTCTTTTTTTTTTAATTTTTGTTATGAAATAATTTGATTTATTTTTAATTTTGTGAAATTAATGAATTAGATTTTTCAGATATTAATAATAATAGTAATAATAACAAGAAAGCAGAGAGGTGGAGGAGTTGCTCCGACGAGGACTATTACATCGTCGCACCGGGAGCTTTTTCAGGTATTAATAATTTATTTTAAGTGTTACTATTCTTATTAATTCGTGCTGTACTTAAAGTACAGTACTTACTACTAATTAAGACTGGGTTGGACGTGCACCGTCCATCTGTAATCTGTACTTGATGATCGGCGCATGTGGGCCGATGGATTTGGTGATAGGATCATGATTTTGACAATTAAAAAGGGGAGAGAGAAATTATAGCCTCTAGGGCTGCACTGAAGTGGGAGTTATCATTGATCTTTGAGAATTTTTTTAAAAGCTTAGATTCATTATTAGACCAGACTAATTACTAATTTTGTTTGATTATTTGGAAAATTTTGTAGTTTTTTCAAAAGAGGAGTTGTTAACGGAGCCACCGTCAGCCGTTGATGTTGATGATCAGAAAAACCTTAGGTAATCATCTTGGATTCGACCCTAGCCGTAGTCCTTATTTGACTTTTGCACTAAGGTGTAGGTTTTTTTTTTTTTTTTTATTTACTGCCACAATTGGAACAAAAACGTGGAGGATTTGTTATTTGTTGTACAATGGTACGAGTTAGTTGCTGTGTAATTTAGTATTTGTTGTGCTAATTAGTTCTAATATTAAGGTTTATACCTCATCCATGGGATGGCGCATGTTTTTGAATCAATAGAAAAATTCTTTTCATACTGTGAGGTTATATTTCTATTATTCACAAAATTGTAAGGTTCAGTCTAGTATATAGTATTTTTTTAGACTGAGTCTTATTGTTTTACAGCAGTGGATTATAATCCATAAGGTTAAATAAAATTGTTCGGATTAGTATCACATTAAAACGAAAAAGTGTGCAAAACCAATAAATCTAATGTTAAAAACAGAGCTCTGTTGGTAAAATATTACCCCAACATAGAATTTTATTTCATTTTTTTTTTTTTGTGACCAAGTTTGTCCTCTTTTAACGTCAAGCATGTGTGTTTGAGATGATGATGATGAGCTTGGTTTGAATGGGGATATATAGGATGTATGTTGGAACATGGAATGTTGGAGGGAAGCCTCCACACGATGGCTTGAACTTAAGAGAGTGGCTCGGGTCCCCTGCTCGTGCCGACGTCTATGTTCTTGGGTAATTCCTCTCTCTCTCTCTCTCTCTCGAGATATTTGTATGTTAATTTTCAGAAATATGTTTTCATATATTTTCTCTATGTGTCTTCTTGTAAGTACTAATTATGTGTTCATATTGTTTATGTGTGCACAATTGAATCTTAGGTTCCAAGAAATTGTGCCTCTTAACGCGGGCAACGTGTTAGGTTCCGAGGACAATGGCCCTGCATCCAAGTGGCTCACTCTCATTCGCGAAGCCTTGAATAACGATGCCGACAATGACAGCATTGGATTCTCTCACCGCGACAATAGCCCTAAGGCGAGAGTGAGCTTCCCGGACTTGCTTTCCTCAGAAAATGAGCTCGGCGGAGAGGATTTCCATAGACTTTTCAACTTGAGCAACTCAACCACGTGCTCTAGCGGCGAGTGCTCACCTAGCTCAGCCTTTGTGACGCAACCGCATTACAGGCTGGCGGCCAGCAAGCAAATGGTCGGAATTTTCTTGTGTGTGTGGGTCCGTTCGGATCTTTGCCATCGCATCACCAACTTGAAAGTCTCTTGTGTTGGTAGAGGCATTATGGGATACCTAGGAAACAAGGTTTGTTCATATAACTTACCTTAGAACACTACTATTCATTACTACACACGGGTCAATAAAAGAGAGTACCTACACAACAAGAAAAAATAAAATTTTGGCTCCTATTTTGTTATGTTATATTTAGAAATTGAACGACAGTGTTTTTAAATATAATATATAGAAAGGCTTACTAATAAAGTGTTGTGTTTGGATTGTGTGGATGACAATTCACAGGGTTCAGTATCAATAAGCATGAGATTGTGGCAGACAAGCTTTTGCTTTGTGTGTACTCACCTGACCTCTGGGGAAAGAGAAGGAGATGAGGTGAGAAGGAATTCAGACGTGATGGAGATTCTAAAGAGGACAAGGTTTTCTCATTCTTGTAGACCCGATTCTTATTCTGCAAAACCACCTCCTCCTTTTACCATATTGGAGCATGAGTGAGTCCTCCTCACTATAATTTGCAATTGTTTTCTATGGGGATTTCTTTTGTCTGGTATTCGAATCAGTCCAACACTGATAAACTCTTTCGTTCTGACATGGTAATATTGTAGGTACTTTAGTGTAACACTTAATAAGCATAGTCCAATACAAGTACCGTTGAGTATGACACTGAAACAAAATAAGTGCTACACTAATGTAACTACGTGAAATGAAAAATACTGTCAGTATTGGCTTGGATCAGATGCTGGATTTGAGACTTCGCCTATATAATAGATATAGTCGTTGATCTTTTATTTATTTTTAATGCTTTCTTGGTCATGATGTCTCAGCAAGGTCATTTGGCTTGGTGATTTGAACTACCGGCTTGCAAATTCAAGTGGTGACACGCATGAGCTACTAAAGAAGCATGATTGGCAAGCACTTTTAGAAAAGGATCAGGTGGGACACCTGCCTACTCAACATTGATTTTTATTTTTTTAAAAAAAATATAATTTTTTATGGGTCACTCTCCTATGGGTATTCTTGCTAGTGCATGTTTTCAAATTAGCAGATTGAATCGAAATCATCCTTATCGAAAGATGAATCATCTTTCTGTAAATCTAATAGTTGAAAAAACAAATACCTATTAACATGTTACTTTTTTATAGCTATTAAAGAAATCTCTTTTTAATATATCGTATAAGTGATGGTATATTAAAATTGCCACATAACAGTATTTAATGTTGTAATAACTGTGTTTTTATGTTACAACATTTACTTATGTAATTGTGGGTGCAAAGGTGAAAACTCTAATAACATTATTGGTGGAAATATTGATTTTATATTTTGTAGCTACGGATAGAGCAAAGGGCTGGTAGGGTATTCAAAGGATGGGAAGAAGGGACCATAAGTTTTGCTCCAACATACAAGTACTTGGCCAATTCGGACCAATATTATGTTGCCCAACTCTCTAAATCTAGACAGAAGCAACGAACTCCTGCTTGGTAAGTTTTCAAATCTTTTTATATCATTTTTGCCCTTGATCACGTTTTTCTAATAATTGAGAGTGGAATTATAGTATACATATTTTTTGCATGGGTGTTTCCAATGGGGATAGTGAAATTGTTAAAAAAAAATGGTGGTGGTCTTCATCATTATCTCTCTGTTCCATGATGTTTGATTAGGTATTAATTAATTAATGAAATAATTATACATATATAAATATGATTGGTGATACAGTTTTTCTTTGCCGTTTTGTGGCCACATCTTATTCATGACAGCTTAACGACCCCTCTTACTCTTTTTCTATTTTATTATAATTAATTAATTATTCTCTCAAGGATAACACAAAGTTAAACTTTACAACCTAAACTAGTCAAGGAATGGTTTAATCATGCTTCCAAAAAATTATTAAGTCTTTATTTTTTCTTCATTGTACTATTGCATAGCTTTGTTAATCTCAAATTAATTTTTTAGTTTTATGAGTTGACCTGTTGTTTGTACATGATGTTTCGTGCTTTGTTATAAAAACACCAAATGGGTGTGTATAACGAAAAATTGAAAACAGTGCATGTGAAAGAACCTATCATTAATTTGATAAATATTTGAAAAAATGAATTGGAGAAACAGACATAGAGCACTAAAAATGAAACTAGATGGAAACATAAGAAGAGTATAGTCATTTTTTTGTGTTTTTTTTTTTTTTTCCCTTCTATAAAATAATATTAGACTAGAGAGAGAACGTGAACACACCAACCATTTTTTGTGTCATATATATATATACACACACGTATAATATATATATATAACTTATTTGAAATATCACTATTGTTTTATGGGTATCTAAACAAATTAGTGACAAAGCATGTGCCTCGTTCTTGTAGGCCTTTATTTGCGCTATTTGCATGCTTGTCTAAATGTGCGTGCATATAATTATATGTTTGTGAATGAATAATACAAGATATATGTATATTTTTTTAGGATTAGGGGGAAATAGACTTCCTCAATAATGCATAAATGTGAATCGTTAAATTTTATTAATTTTGTTAGATTAGTATATTGTTTTTAGTTCATTTGACACAATTTTGATGTAATCTGACGTACCAGAAATATCCAGTATTAATACAGTATTTTTTTTTAACTCATGCAATATATTTTTTTTCAAATAGTTTTAGAAAAATAAGTCCTATGACCATATCGACTATAGTCTGCCCTAAAATGTCTAAAATTATTGTGATATTATGTTGTGTCATAACGAAAAAGTGTGCAAAACTAATAAAACTTGACAAAAATAACATCGAATGATTTTAGGAACTGATATATATATATATATATATATATATATATATATATATATTCGTTTTCAGGTGTGACAGAATATTGTGGAAAGGAGAAGGGATGAAGCAAATGTGGTACGTGAGAGGAGAATCCAAGTTCTCAGACCACAGACCAGTTTATTCGCTATTTCACGTCCAAATAAATTCATCTTATTATAATAACACCACCACCAACAACAATAATAGTAGTACTTCTATTGTGGTTAAAAACAAGACCACAAACTTGCCATTATTGCATACCCCAAGATCAAATGCTCCATTGGGAGTTGCCAAAGTTCAAGCCGAGGAGCTTTTGCCAGTGAACATCACCACCTTCTCATGACTATACTCTCTCTAGATCTCTCTCCATAAACAGGGACGGACATCCTTTGAAACACCAGACTGACATGACGCAGCCTTTTCTCTTTCATGGTTTTTGAAAATGTTGGAAGAGAAACATGATGATGATGTTGGATGTTGGGTTGTGAATTGGGAGGCAAATTAAAGCATGTAGAGTGCCTTGTGAATAGCAAAACGGCTGCATCTCTGGCCTTTTTTTCAGCTGAGTCAGGCGTGAATTTTATGTATATTTTGGGTAATTAATCGGGTGAGTACTGGGTATTTCTATTTCAGCGAGATCTGTATAGAAAAGTGATTTTGACGAGATCCCACGGTTTGAAAACCTACATTATTGATGGAGAGAAGACAAATCTTGCAGAAAGTTCAACTATAATTAAGTAGGTTAACGCCTGGAAAAGGTAATTCTTTGGTAGGATACTAAGAAGGAATGCAATACCCTTACTGCGTTGTCTTGGTCCGTTTTTATTTGGATGTTACTTTAATATGATCTGACATTCAAAAACGTATGGCACCAGTACCATAAGAGGATCCTTTGTATATATGTTTTTTGCTCTTTCTTTTTTTTTTTTATTTCCCTATGTCTTGTAATTCTTTTTGGTGGGGTGGGGACTTTTTTAGAAGATGATATAGAGTTTAGACTCATTATTGTGTACATCAAAAATGGTGAACATGGAGGGCGTGTCTCTAGCGTAAAAGTTATTCGTTTGAAGAGAGGAACCTTGGAGCCCAAATGAAAGCTTGTATATTTTTTGGTCGACTTTTTTTATCGGTGAAGTGTTATTTCGTCTAGTTTTCCTAGTCAACCTTGCACTATATTTTGCTAGTCGTTGTTCAGGACTTTTGTTAATCCACTTGTGGATATATCAAATTTAGAATGTGAATAAATCACTGACAAATGACGCAATATTATTGTTAATAGGTTTAATGACTTAAATATTTAAGTACTTAGAAATTGTCTAAAATTTTGAGAAAAATTTTTCTGACCCCATGGAGTTAAGAACCTAGTGCTCATAAAACAGTAGACTTTAATCTAGCATGTAATTTTTTAAATTAAGACTCATTGTTATATAAATAGTAAGGTTTTAACCTATAAAGTTACGTACTAAGTGTTTAAATTTTAATTTGTTATAAAGAGTCTATAATCATGATACATATATGTGTGTATAATAGCACTATTTTTATAATTTTATACTCGTACTAATGAAAGGTAACCAATACTGAACCTTAAAATATGGGAAGAACAAGCATCAAATCAAAATAATGACAGCAATTAATGTCATTTTATGTTTGAAACAGACATGTAATGATATCTTGAACATAGCATTGTATGTTTGAGATAGGCTAAAGAGATCAGTAGATTTCTATCTTCATGGTCTTTATGTATTTGCCTCAACAATCATGCACGGGTCTAGTGATCGCCTATAGAGTGGTGGACTAGTCCTTTGCGGCACTCGGAATTTTTTTCAAGAGACAAAAAGTCCTGTTCTAACAATCAGCTGAGCTATTCTTATATATTGCCTGTTTGAATTAAAGATACCACAACTTATTCTATAAGAAAAAATATTACAACAAAATCAATTTGCAATGTAATTTTTTAATTTTGAACCGGTTAATCAAACATACTAATTTACTTGAGCTTTTCTTGTAAGCATACAAATATTGCTCTCTTTAAGGGTATGTTTGGTTCAAGCATTCTTTAAACTCAATGGACTTAAATTTGAATTCGAATATCAAAAATCTTTTGAATACATGTTTGTTTTCCCCAAAATCTGAATCATTTGAGTATCAAGAATCCAAGTTTTTAGAATTCTCATTTCCCCTTAAAAATTTTGATACTCGGAAATCTTTGCTACAGTAAAAACTAAAATTCTCTCTCTTATATTTGAGGAAAAAAATCATAACTTCTTCATTTGATATCCAATTGAGATGATTCTTTTTTCACTGTATTCCTAATGAAAAGAGGAATAAATCAATATCCATATTGCATATTTTTTAAGATCATTAAGATTAAGATTTTATTAGATTTATTAATAAATCAAAAACTATCTTCGCTATCTTTCTAAATACAAATTTTAATTTTATTTCATACTCAAATTAAAACTTAAATGCACATCAAAACATCAATTCAAATAACAATTTAAATCATTAACTCAAATTTTAATTTAAATCATACTAACTCAAATTAAATCACTAATTCAAATCTATTTACTAAACAGATCCTAAAATAGCATGTCTTTAATTCTCCTGAAACTTGAAGTGTTTGAAGGAAGATGGGCCACCAAAATTAATCTCTATATGAGACAGTTTTCAGAAAAGAAAGTTACACGACATAAAATTATTTATTCATGTCACACTTTTAAAAAAATTATACTACACTATTGTCTATATTACTTTTTGGAAACAGTTTATGCAATTCATTTAAATCTTTTTTTCCAACCCCTGGCACACTTTCAATTTTAAGCTCTTTACACAAATGCCACAAAAATTAAACTTAGAATTATTTATGCCAAAAAAAGGTATTACAAAGAATAGCACGTCATGTCAGCATATTGTATTTGTTATTTCAAATACACCCTAATTGGCACATAGTTTCCATCACAATTACCACTGAATCTGTACAATATTAATTGGTCACCACCAAACGGGCCAGTATCGTCGCCAGAACCACCATTTCCGAGGGAAATATATAAAAAAAATACAAAAATAAAAAATTAGTGAAATTATTCGACAAAGCCAAAAAAAAAAAAAATAATAATAATAATCAGAAAAATAAAAAAGAAAAAGAAAAACATTCTTCCAAATCCAAAGATCCGAACAAAGGAAAAAAAAAATTACGTGACGGCTATTGCGCTTGCGGATCTACAACGGGAAAGAGCGGCAACGAGTTGTAAGGATGCGAGGTCGACAGTGGCGTCGAATCTGCCGCGAGAGGAGCTGTTGTCACAAATCTGGCAGTGGCTGGTCTGTGCCCGTCACGTGGCGCTCCCGAAGTTGGCCATGGCTGCTTTATACTTGTCGTCGTCACGTGGCTCCCAAAGTCATGAGGAAGGAGGCACGACAGATCTGGCGGTTGTTTCATTGTCGATGTGAACAATGGGATGAGAGGGGGAAATTTGGAGGGGCGGTTGGAGGGAATAAAGAAATTGAGCGAACTGCTCCGGCGATTCATGCCTTCGAGCGACTCTGGAAACTAAGCAATGACCTACTTCGCGTCAGCAAAGGTGATCTAGATTGAATCATGGTCGTAGACGACGAATGTCAATCCGGCGGTTGCTGCAATCAAATTGTAGAGAGAGGGAGAGAGGGAGAGAGAAAGGGAGAGGCGTCTTATGGTTTCGAATGGGGATGAGATCTGGGTTGAAAACCTTAATTCAGAGTGAGGACAAGCAAGTTTTTTTCTTTAAATTTTAATATGTCATGTGGCATTAAATCAAAGAGTTTTATTACAACCGGCATAAATCAATCCAGCTTAGAAAAAGTGGGCATGAATCATAAAAATCTCCTCCACTCTCTCTTCCTCTTTTTCTCTCATCCATCAAAATATTTTTTAATGGCTTAATAAGTTTCAAACATACGTAAAATTACAAAATGCAAGTTTCAAAATACGATAGTGTTGATGAAAATTCCCTTTTGTAAACGCCGCAATAGTGTAAAGTCTACCCAAAAACTCGAATGATATGGAACTCGAAGCTCCATCCGAATGAGGCTTTTAATCAAGTCTAAAATGACTTGAGATTAAAAAAAAATATGAGGAAACAAAAAAAAAAAAAAAATGGTAGATTACATTTGGCTGCCAAGATTCCTCTTCGGTACGACCGGAGAAAAAATAATCTATCAGATTCCTCTCAATCATCTTTCGAATTACTAGTTTTTATGTAGATTACCAACCAGTTAGTGGCCCCAACCAACAAAATTATCTGTTAGATTATTATAAATAATCTACCATATTCCTTTCTGGCATTGGTAGATTACTTTTGTGAATGGCAGGGTAAGTTGGATATCTAACCATTGACCACTTTTTTCAAAAAAGTGCTTATTTTTAGGGACATTTTATGCTTTTCTCAATTATAAAACGTTCAATTTGTATTGCAGTAGCGTACCATCCGTAGCAACGAACAATATAACTCTTCCCTAAATAATGCATGCCATCAACTCCGGCATTTTCTATGAAAAGATTTTTTTTTTTTTTATTTTGAGAAGGTACAAAAGGAGTTTTTTAGGTTATATAAAAATATTATTTAATTCTATCAAAAAATAAAAATAAAAAAGATCATTTACTAGGTAACGGTTCTAAGAAAAATTGGTATTGCCCAATGAGATAAGATGGACCAACAATGAGAAGGGAACAAATCAAAAAGATGAGGAGGACCACATCATGTACCCAGGAAAGAGTCTCTGTCCGTTGATATTGCCTAAACTATATTATGACATATATATATATATATATATATATATTTGGTTTGGTGAAAATGTGTGCCAAATTAACATTCTACCTATCATGACTTTGTTTTCCTAAAAAAACTCTTTATGGCTTGATCCAAAATTAATTGTTTAGATTGAAGAATGGACCATACAGTGAAGCCCATTCATTCAAAACAAGTCCCTAAAGATTCATCTGATATTTGGCCCCTTTTTTTTTTCTCCCTTTGATGGGGGGTTGTGGAGTGGAGAACATATTTCAAAACAAAATCATAAATTTTAAGGACAAACAAAGAAGACAATTCACAACGTAAGTCTGAACAAATAAGAACAAAGCTCAAAAGTCAATTTTCAGGTGCCTAGTTCTCTCACCTCACCCAGTTAAAATTGGACCAACAAAAACAAAATAAAAGGAAAATAGAAGTGGTGAGAGAGAGTGAGAGAACTAGTCAATATCAAAGGCTAATTCAATTAAGAATAGAAAGATCCCCCCTTCAAAATAAATTAATAAATAGAAAGAAACTTTTATCTTCTAAAAGAATCAAGAAGACTAGGAAGATATATTCTATTAAAAAAATAATAATGCACATGTTGAAAAAATCGAAATCATGCATCATGAACTTATAAGAAAATATAGTTATTGTTTTACAAAATTTATTAACACCACACATATATATTTCATACTATTTACAATAAAATTTAAAAATTTATGTAATAGAAAAACAAAGCTCTATAGCATATCATTGATCGCTAAACATATAGAATTATATTAAAATATGTAATCTTAATTGAATGAAATCAAACGGTTTGAAACTTAAGTTATTAAATTTTTCATCATTCAATGCTTGGAAGATGGAGCTTTACGAGCCCCAACTTTGCACCTACCTCCTTAGTTTGGTTCCAACTTGAGGTATGTTTCACTAGACTCGATTCAAACTCGGGCAGTTTTGGTTGGTTTCCTTGGTTGAGTCAGATAAATTCTCTTTTTTTTTCTTTTTTTTTCTTTTTTTCTTTTTTTTTTTTTTTGTATACCTTTTGTAGAGTTAGGGGTAAACAAAAAATCTGACAATTAGATAAATCCGATTTAACCTACTTAACAAAATTCAACATAATTTGAATCCGACGAACTCAAATGAGAATTTTCATTAACCCACCTAATCTAATTTTTCATTGGATAGGTTTAGGTTGAGTTTTTCATAGTCTTGAGATAATCCAAACCTATTCAATATAAACTATGTATAAAATGTTTATCACTTTATTATTTATATTGTAAATTTGATATAATCTTATATTTAAGAAAAACTTTTTTTTTTTTTATAGAAACATAGTTTATAAAGACTTCTTCTCCATGGTTCTAGGCTTCTATTTTTTATTTTCTCATTTCTAATACACACCAAATACTACACTACACAATCTTTTTAAAAAAAAAAAAAAAAAGACATCACCACTTTCCACTCTAATATACACACTACATATGTATTTCGTACGCAACCCTACTTATCTATTTCTGTACTTCAAAGTAAAAAAAAGAAAGAAAAAAAACCTCACTTTCTCGATTTGTTCGTTTAAGTGGAGATGCCTGAAGTTAGAGATCGGCAACCATGCAACATATTGGTTGTGGTTGATATTTATTGACTAAAAAAATATTACGTTCTTAGTTTTTATTATTTTTTGTTTGTTACGTATAACTCATAAATCTAAGCTTTGTTAGCCATTAAATACGTAAGAAATTTTAGGGTTTTTTTTTATAAATTTCTTATTCTGATAAATTGTTAATTTGGAAAAAAATTATTCTTTATAATGCTTAATCCAAACAACCTACTCAATCTACTCGAACTTTAATTGAATTGGTTGCTTTTAAAGTTTGGCTTCATTTGATGGATTAGATTTAAATTCAACCTAGTCAAAGTTTGATTGGGTTGGTCCCAATGTTCACCCTCTGCGGAGCTATCAAGATAGAGCCTGCATAACTTGAAAAAAGTTTTTTAAATGAGACTACAATCTCCCTACTCACAAAATGGGAGGGTCCACTTGTGGGACCCTCGTGAGGATAAATAACAAGGCTTCGTCTTGCATTTGAGGAGTAATCTTATTTAACCCCACGATGTAATAATTTTACTGCTAATAAAGTAGTGAGTCCTATTTTAAGAAAAATACACTACATATTATATTGATTTTGTGAGGAACAGGGTTTTAACCCTATAAGTATAAAAAAAGATTAAGAAAATTACATGCTATGCCTAACTTTTAAAGTTGTGCTTATTTATGCTACACTTAGAAAAGTTTATGCCACAGTTTTATTTATATTACATGTTAAGTTATGCCATAAATGAACATATATGACATTTATAAAAATGAATTTTTGTATCATAGGTTCCCAAATTTTATAGCATTTGGCACTTGGATCCCCATTTTAAGAATTTAGACAGTTAGTTCCTCAAACTCTTAATTTGTTAGCATTTTAGTCCCCACTTTAAAAATTTAGACACCTAGGTTCTCAAACTTTCAATTTATTGGCACTGTAAGTCCCTATTTTAAGAATTTAAACATTCAAGTCCTCAAATTGTTAATTTGTTAATATCGTTAGTACTTATATTTTTTTGTTGCTCATATTCTAAAATAATGCTTAAATACCCTAGAAAAAGTTAATTATAATAATTATTGACAAGCAATTGATTATAAATTGAAAAAATTCACAATGTTATTGAGAAAATTAGTCATTCATTCCATTATATTTTGACTAAGTTAGTTTAAATTACAACGCTATAACTAAAAACAAACGCAAGAATTAATTGTCCAATTATATACTATTCAATTATATGCTTTTTATTATCCTTAATTATATTAAAGGTATATAGAAAAGAAAAGAGTGTATTTAAACAACTAAATATTGTTGCATTATAATTATTTAGTTACATCGTTGTAATTTGGTATCAACTTACTAAAAATAAAATTGAATAGATATTTATGAATTTCTTGTGTTTTTTAATGATTATAATCAATCTCTTAATTTATCGTTATTAACTTTAACATAAGGCATTTAAATATTATTTTTGGACAAAGAACAATGAGTTATACTTAAGAAAAAAATAATTTTTGAGATTTTTCTGTTAAAAATACATTTTCGAGATCTAAGGAGCAAAAAAGCCTCAAAATATTAATATCTATTATGTTATTAAATAGTAAAAATAAGATAAAGACTAACGATGCCAACAAATTAAGAGTTTAAAAATATAAGTATCTAAATTTTTAAAATAAAAACTAAAGTGCTAAAAGATTAAAGGTTTAAAGACTAAGTGTTTAAATTATTAAAATAAAAACCTACATTTTAAAAATTATAAAGTTTGGAGACCTGTTACCTTTATAAAAAATAAAACTTACAAAGAGCATTTACCAAAATTCTCAAAAAAATTTGGCACTTGGCGAGTCTCAGACGTTGTGACGTGCAGAGCTAACGAGGTGGGCCCAAGCACAGCTCCAAGATCTAATCTATCCAATATCTTAGTTTACTAGTGGGACCAGCTATACCGAAAGTGTCCACGTGTCGGTGATGATGTGTATCCATCAACTGTGATCGTGCAAGCCACCATCCAATCTCAAGTACACTTGTGAACTAACTTCCATATCTCTCCTCGCCTCACAATAAAACCAATAAAATATTTTTTATAAGAAAAAAAGAAAGAACAGGAAAAAGAAAAGTGAAAAATGCACTTCAAAGGAAAAGGTGAAAAAAGCAAGTACTCTCAGAATCCAACTCTATTTGGTTAGATCTCTCAAACCCACCTCTCTTTTTCTATTCCGTACAACCTCCGATGTACTTTCAAACCGGGAAAAAAGTTTTTCGACGTTTCCAACAAAACCCATCTACAGATCTTACGTTAATCTCCAAAGGGGTTTGCTTTTTATGATTTTACATGAGTTTTCCTTTTCAGGGCTCTGCTCTAGCTGCTAGATGGTGTTCTCTTTGTTTTCACTTTAAAAAAAAGACAAGGAAAGGAAAACAGGTTTTTTGTTTTGTTTTGGTTTTTTGTTTCTCCTTGAAAAAAAATATAGAATCTTGTTTGAACCGTGAAGTTTGTAAGAATGCATTTTGAAAGTCAATGCATTTGAAAGTGTTTTTTTTGGTTTTTAAATGTCTTATTGCTATCTGAGATTGACATTTATACATTTGTATGTATATATGTGTGTGTGTGTGTGTGTGTTTATATATATATATTAATATATTGTCCTTTTTTTTTTGTGTTTGGCAGGTACAATCTGAAGAAGGGGTTGTTCTGGCATTGGACTGGTGATATTGATTTGAAGTAAATAAAGCAGTCAAAATGGTACCTTTCCCCATCTCTCATTAAAATGTGGCGTTCTAAGTTAGAGCTTTTATGAGCTTTTATTATTTATTTATTTATTTTAAGCATGATGCTTTATTTCAGTTGATTTTTTTCCTTCTTAAATCTAGAGAAATTGGTCCTAGATCCTAATACATTTATTTCAGCTTTGTAAGTCTACATTTTCTTTTAGCAGATGCTTTGTGATAGGGTTTTGTAATTACTGTAATTAGAGAAGCTGGTCTTTAATAGTAACTTAATCTTGTATTGCGATTGAGAATATGTTTTGTACAAATCATAATTTTTTTGGTGTCATTATGAACAAACTTCCTATAGAAGGACATATTTTCTGAAAATTTCATTTCCAACACAATCTTTCCAGAATCAGGGCTTTTGGATGACAAAGGGTCCTGGATGTTTAGATGACGGGGAGATAACATATGATAATAATTCATCTCGAATTGAGCCAAAGCGTTCTCATCAGTGGTTCACGGACGGTCTTGAGGTTGATCTACTTCCCAACAAGAAGCAGGCTGTAGTAGTGGAGAGTCCGAATAACAATCCATTTCCAGGCATGTTAAGCTCCAATCCATCTCCGTGGGGAAGCGCTCCCAATTCCCTCTCATATCCTGCCCACCTTGCCGAACGGTTGTTTGAATCTGAGGCAGCAAGGACTGTGGGTTTTGACAAGAGAAACATGCCGGCAGTTCCCACTGAGAAAAGTAATTTGGGGAGAAAAGTTAATGAGGATCTGTATGGGAACAATTCCTCGTTTGGTTTGTCTATGTCTCATGTTCTTGAAGATCCTAATAGATCTGGATTAACTTATGGTTTAGGGTTTAGAAAGGTCAAAGTGAGCGAGGTTAAGGACTCCGAGAATCTCATGTCGGTGTCCATGGGACATGCTTATAGTAGGGGAAATGAAAACACCTTGTCAAATACTCATTTTTACAATGTGGTAGGTGAAAATTCGGTACCAATTTTAGGTTGTGATACTTATGCGAGGACGGATAACAGCGTTATGTCAATGGGACACCCTTTTATCAAGGGTGACGAAAGCATATCGATAGATCAAACATTCAAGGAGAATAACCATACCATATCAGCTGATCAGACAACTGCTAGTAGTCTTGTCTATGGTAAGGTGCAAGAGAATAATACCGTGTCAACAAGTCACACCTTAAACAAGGGTGAGGGTGAGAACAATGTTATATCGATTGGTCACTCATATAATAAGGGTGAGAGTGCCATCATATCATTTGGAGGATACGATGATGATTATGGTGATGATATAAATGCTTCAGAAAGGCTCATGTCCACTTATGAAATGCTGATGGGTAAAAAGTTGGTTTTAAAGACGGATGAGGTAAATGACAGAGAGCTGGTAAACTCTTTGAATGCTGATTTCCTTGTGAATGCTTCACGACGTGCAACAACTGCTTCTGCAGCCAAGAGTTTCTGCAAAAAGAAGGGTGATCACAAAGTCCCTAAGAAGGCTATGCCAAACACATTCCCTCCAAATGTCCGGAGTTTGCTATCTACTGGAATGCTGGATGGAGTGCCTGTAAAGTATATCGCGTGGTCGAGGGAGGTAAAGAGAAAAAAAAAAATCCTTAATCCTTGTGAATTGGTTGTTTGAATTAGCTTATGTTTTGGTGACATGTTTGAACCTTCCTTCGCTTGTTAGAAGGAGCTTCGTGGTGTGATAAAGGGTTCGGGATATTTGTGTGGCTGTCAATCATGTAATTTCTCCAAGGTAAGTTTCGTTTCATTTAGTTTAGTTCTATTTATCAAGGGAAAAGTTTTGGTCCCAAGCTCTGGAGCCGGTGGATGACAAACTGATTTTGCAGGTGGTTAACGCGTTTGAGTTTGAGCGCCATGCCAGCTGCAAGACAAAGCACCCAAATAATCACATTTACTTTGACAATGGAAAAACCATCTATGGCATAGTTCAGGAACTCAGAAGCACACCGCAGAATATGTTGTTTGATGTCCTTCAGACCATTACCGGTTCGCCTATTAATCAGAACTCCTTTCGCGCTTGGAAAGGTTATGCTTATGATCTTGATTTAAACAATTTTGAAATCAAATATTCCCTGTTATTTATGTATCTTGTTCTCAATTTTGTGCTTATGTCTTGTCTTCACAGAATCCTTTTTGGCTGCAACTCGTGAACTTCAGCGCATATATGGCATTCCAAATGAGGGGAAGCAATTGTCGTAAGGGAGTCTATGCGAATCGATGAGGCAGGATTGTCTTTGATTTGTGTACAGAAACTCACCTCTTTTTTGCCCATACCTTGTACCAATTAATGGGGATAAAAACTACACTCTTGAGGGCTTTTCGGTACATGTCTGTTTTGTAAGAGGTCAACCTTACGCTTAGAATAGAACATCTATATCTGGTTTTTTTGATGTATGATGATGATGATAGGTCATAATTCCTAGTCATATTTTGAAGGGAAAGGAATTTATGGCTTTCCCTTGATATTGAAAAGGAGTTTTTTGATTTATCTTTGTGTTTTGTTGAAGCTAATCCTTGTTAAACCACAAGTACCAATCAAATTTTTCACCTTCTCTTGTTCTGATCTTGAGAAGTGGCCAAGCTTTATTACCTATCTATTCAAGGGTTTTTGGTGCTTTTGATGCTTTCGACTTTCGTGAATTGGTAAGTTAACTAATAAACTTTCTATTTTGATGACTTCTCTCTTGAACTTATTAAAATATTGTTATTGTGTTTGGGATCTTGGTTTAAATCAATTAGTTCAAGACACTGTAGCATATGACAGTTATACATTATAGCCTATTTTTATTTATATTGTAGCATGGGAAAACTTTTATAGTATTTGAGTTCAAACCAATTCTTTAAACACACGTTGCATATTGTCTCAATCGATGACTATTGTAAACTTGGGCGAAAATGTCCTTGTGTCACGTGACCTGTGTTCTGTTTTTCAAAATTCTTGTAAATACCTTGAAAAAAGCTTACGCAACAAGAACGGAGGATAATTTTGCAATGCTTCAATACATTCATGGGATAATTTGTCAAACTTCAAATTTTTACGAGCTATTATACCAGTTTGCAGAAAGCGTAAAACTGCCAAATATCTTATATTTAAACTTGAGCAACATTAGACTGCTTATGCCAAAGCAAATGAAAATACAATTAGGATATGATGGAACATGGGAGTCAACTGATATAGTTGACCAAGACCTACAATATGGTCAAATAGGTTCAATCTAGGAACAAAAACAAATTCAGATAGACACTTGGAATTAGCTTCCAAGTACAACAAAAACAAAACCAAGCGAAAATGGAACTTCAAGAAAGTCTAAATCTATCTTAATTAGTTTACACTAGGGAGAAATTAAGAAAAAAAAAAGACGTCAAATCAAGGGAATAAGTGTTGATGATCATCTCTATTTGTTGACTGGGGGTTCAATAGCATTGGCAGAGGGATCAATAGTGATCGCTTGATGATTGGAATCTGTGTCTGATGTGTGTTTAGGATCCTGGGATATTGGCTCGTCCATGCTTGTTGGTGAAGATTTGTAGTCTTTGCTTTTACCCCACACAACAAGGTAAAGCCCCACAATTATAATTGTAGCACCAATTACCCTGTAATATGATCTATTCAATTATGATCCACACATGTATACATTTACACGTATGACTAAAAGTTGAGTTATAAAAAGTTGACTATTCTTATTCTTAGTTTTATTTGAATTATTCACATATATGCTAAGATGTGTCAATTTAGGCTGTCCGGCTCAGCTCGACCCATACAGGCCAAATAGAAAAACCGAGGTCAGGCCTACTTAGCTCAGTAAATTAATAGAAATGTTGGATTATAGTTTGTACCTAGATCTTCAACCTAGCTTGACTCGAGGCTTGGGCCAGGGCGGTCCTTAGACTAAAAGAGACGGGCCACGGGCCGGCCCCTTTGACCCGGTCTAAATTGATATCTCTATTTATGTCGTTCAGGATTATTTTTACTTTATCCTCTAAACTTTAAAAGCTCCTAAGCTTCCACTTTACCCTCATAAACTTTGAATTAGTCCCAGTTAACACTATTAAAAACAAAAGGAAAAAGAGAGGGATAAGTGAGGTCAGTGGTCTTGTTCCTTTGTTTTTAACAGAATCTAATAGAAGTGGTTAATTGAAACTAATATCCTTATTTTTCTGTCGTTTTTAAAAGGAAATTTTAATAGAAGAGATTAAATGACACTAATTTAAAATTCAAAGAGCAAAATAAATTATTAATTTAAGAAGCAAAGTGAAAATAGCCTAAAGTTCGAGTATTACAAGTGAAATTGATCCAAATATTTCTATGGTTTTGGCATAGAAGAAGTGAGTCAGGGCTTAGAATTAAATACCTGCCAAGATAGAGTTGTTCTGCTAAAATGAAAGAGCCCATGATAGCAACAATAACCATGCACAGTGGATTAAAAGCTGTCACGAAGACAGGCCCTCTGTCTTTCATTACAACCCCTTGAATATAATAAGCTAGTCCCGAACATATTATGCCCTGCATATAATGTCATATCATGTCACATATAAAAAATTTTTAATGTGATATGACGTTTAAAATTGTACAATACCAGTACCGAAGCAAGAGTAATTATTAGTTTGTCTTACGCTGTAGAGAGCTGCCATTAGTTTGGTGTCCCATTTGAGAGACCAGACAGAAGCATTTCCCCTTTCCATAACCAGCGCCACCGCGGTTCCCTCCAGCGAGCCCAAGAAGCATATCCAAGCCGTAAGGGAGAGCTCAGCGGGATACGTTTTTAGTGTGATTGCCTGCATTAAATAGGGGTACCAGAAAATGTTTTTTCTTCAAATATAATTCTAAAAACATAAGGGATTTTTTTTTAAACGTTGAGTGAGAACACAGTCATAATTAGCTACCTGTAGAATCACGAAACAAGCCCAGCTGAAGCAACCAATGGTGATCATCAAGGAACCCTTTATAGAATGAGAAGGACTTATCTCGCCTGACTGCGTTTGGTCGGCACGAGTTCCTCTAGTCCAAAACAAATCCAGAATAGGGCCTTTCATCAGTGTCATCACCATCGCTCCTGCAACTGTCGCCACGGTCCCAACCACTTTTGCTTGGGACCGTATGCACTTGATTTTTACTTTCTCAAGCCTGTGGATCCAAAATAACACATATGTTTATGAAGCCAATTAATTTGTACTTTCTCAAGAGAGAAATACTATGTCATGTTATTTTTCTACGTGTAATCATATTGATTACTTTAGAATGCAGGCCATTACAAAAGTAATGGCAGGAAGAATATTTGTCATAGCGGCTGCAAAGGTTGCTGTTGTGTACTTCATTCCCATGAAATATAAGTTCTGGTCAATAACTGGCCTGCAAGGGACAAGAAGTTATAATATGATAAATTGAATTAAAATAAAATTAAAACAAAAAAAACTTTATAGAAGTCTAGGAAATTACTCGAGAAAGCTCAGGGCTGCTATCTTTAAGAAGATTGAAAGTGTCATCTTTGGCCTTACTTTCCTGTCCAATATCAAAATTTCGTAAAGGAAAAAAAAAAAACCTCTTGTTGGTGCTTAATTTATATTTGGTAAGTCAATACTATATGTTGTATATTTGTTTTGAGTTGCAAGTATAGTGTAGCGATAAATTTTTATCAAAATTATATTTATATTGTACGCGTATAAAGGAAGGGAGAGATAAATGAACGGACTTGTCTAGAATGACGGCAAAAGGGGCAATGACGACAGTGGCAACAGCATGGCGGTAGGCGGTGAGCACGTAATTGCTCATCCCATGGTTCAATGCGGCCTTAGTCATGACATCCATCCCGGCAAACCCGAATTGCAAGAACACAACACCAAGGAATGGCTTTACTCTTTCAAACAATCGTTGTAACTGAAGCTTCATCATGCTCTCTACCTAAAATTTTCTCACTATTAATTCTCCCAGCTATTCAACTATACAAACTATAAGAAACGATGTTATGCCTTTGTGGGGTTGTGGGATATTGGAATGTATGGAAACAAGCCTTGTGTTTATATAGAGGCCATTTGTTTGTATACATACACAAGATGCCTTTAGAATTAGTCTCAATAATTACTTGAGGAGTAAGCTTAATGACTCATTAATTCGACTTAATTAGAGGGCTTGCACTTAATCTTAATGGAACATCTCTTATGGTGGGCACACCTCCATGAAGATTTTGTGGTCAATAATTGCTATACATATACATATACATATATATATATATATGCATGGGATATGAGTATATTTATAAGAGTGCCGTCACTTGGGCCAAACTAAAGTCTCCATTATTATTGCCTTTGAGTTTCTTTTATCACAAAGTGTTTGATGATGGTGCCTCCATTAATTTATTATTCCCTACCTTTGCATGGTTCAGTGGAATCACACTTTTAGTGGATTCTGAAGAGGTTGTTTTAAAATAATTGCTTAATTATATACGATTGGCAATATGTTTGTATATAAAATCTCGCTATTAAAGTTACAAAACCATTAAACACAAACGATGTATGTCTTCTGTGAGCATGAAAATTGATGTAGAGGTGACATATTTATTCGTTCTAGAGGTGTAATTAATTAAATTCCATAAACACCACCCATGATCATCTTCTAGAATGTACCCTAAGCACTATTTGTTTAGGCCCTTATTTTGAAGAGTACCTTGCGAACTCGTGAGCCACCAAATGGACGAGCTCATGTATTTTTCAAAGCAAAAACTACGTAGGCACCTCAAATTCAAGAATGCACCTGCATCCAAAAAAAGGTCTAATTTGAGGATATAGGAGTTTTGTGATATATTTGTGATATCATATAGCAATAGATACTATGTTTGGTCCAACAATTTCATAATCTTTGTTTGTGAAGGTGACATAATGAGGTTTTTTTTGGCTCTGTGAAGTTCTGATAAGATCCGGTGCATTAATGTTGGTCTTAGCGCATCCAATAAGTTTGGATAAGCAAAATCTTGTTAAGGTCAAAGCCAAGATGAGCAGTACTCAAATCCTACTATTCCGTATTATAGTGCTCTTCTAGTTGGTTTGTCGTTGTGCTTTATGAGTTCATGATCAAACCAGGGAGGATCTACAAGTTTTGTAGCCTTTCTGGCCAAGTGGATGAGAAAATATGGCCTCCTTGCTGTCCAGTCTAAGAGCAGGAGTGACCCTGAAACAAGCTTTAGCATGCGTATATGCAATCACATTGGGCTAACCCCATATCCTATCTGGAACCCATTCCCTGTGATTCTATGATGTGGGTCGACCAAAGTACTAACTTAAATCTATTTAACAGCTTTATAGGATACTGAGTATTATTATGCACTACCACTTATGATGTACTAGGATAGGCGTGTCAGTAGAAGAGAATTGTTCTGTGACAAAATGTAAAAATATTCAGTCTTATTTTATTACGTGTCTGCTTAAATATATTTTATTACGTGCCCGAGAGGAACACAGTTTTGTGGCAATGGGGTATATTTTCCTCTCGGATCTCATGAGTCCGAAATGGAGAAAGATGCAATTCTGTGTGCATTCTATATCCAAAATTCCAGGGAATTTGGAATTCAGGATCACATGTATCACACGAGCACAATTGAAGAGAAAAGAAGGGTATCAAGAATGAAAGGGTATGAAGAAACTGTACAAGTGTTGAGCGAAAAGGGCGTTGAAATTAGTGGGATTTTTTCACAACAACGACAAAACATATTATGAAGAGATTCCTGCTAGATATGTTTAAAGTAAGTGATTGGTGACGCATCAAACATTTACCATTGTCTTAGTAAAAAAGAGGAGAAGCCACTTATATTTCATAATTGAGCAATCAGATAATATGATATGAGAGAGGTGGGACATTCACATAAATATATATATATATACATATATATATATATATATATATTGTGGTCTTTGATGCTGCCGTCTGCTTTTGAGATTTGTAGTGGTTGCAACTATTAATTAGTTCCTTAACTATTAATACAACGGGGCATTTGATCTTTTGGTGTATATATACATACACATATATAGTAATGATCACTTTGCTAAATGCTTTTTATGCAAATAAGAAGAGATAGTTGTAGGGGATAAAATTTGATTCTTATTAGTTTTCAAACAATATAAGAACAATGCTATATATTACTATTATTACTGACAATCACCAAATATTTTTTATCAATTAAAAATTTACATGGAGATTCATTGATTATCATACAAGATTTTATACAACCTTACATGTTAATCTCAAACAGGTTAAACATCGCTGTTGTCACAAATGATAAGCAACATTTTTCAAGCATTTATGCAAAATCTATTCTGTTCACACCTCAAAAAAATTCTATTTTGTTCATTGTTATTTTATCATTGCTTTATTAACCATATCCCATATCATGATATATATATATATATATACCAGTTCTTGAACTTGGAAAGCTTGCATTAATTTTGATGAAACACGCAACTCAGATAATTCTCAGAAAGGATTTTTTTTTTAAATTAAAAAAATGTTTAAACCGGGTATTGAATTGGAATAGAATAAGTACTGGGGAACAATTCTATCTAGGCTTTTGGAAAATTTGATTGAATGAAAGCGAATGTGTAGGCTTTTGCAGGAATGTTAATAGGTATTCTATACTGATATCGTAGGTTTCATCAAATCTCATTTTCATATGAGAAATTAGGAAATATATTAATTAACATAACAATAAAAATCTAATGGTTTAAACTACTCTAAAAGGTTTAATCTTCTTTTCATATTAAAAATAAGGATAGTTCATAACGATAAAATTCTAGCGACTAAACATACCCAACAATACTTTACCATAGATTTTTTTGTAGATATGTTTATGTACGTTTGTGTGAGAAGGACAAGCATTAGTAGTAATAATGCCTGTCCTTTATAACTTTTCTTCTTCTTTTTTCCCCTTCAGAGCTTTAGCTAGCTTTTTATTCCTCGTTTCTCTCCAATTGATGATGATCTATAAGAATAAAATAAGAAAATAGAAAACAGAAAATAGAAAATAGAAAAGAAGATGGAAGAATCACCGCTAAAGAACACCATGAATGAGGTTCCGTATAAATATACTTTACAAATAAATAAAAAGATAAGTTACTCAAAACTAAAATCAATATATTTTTTAATTTAAAAATAAACACAAATAAATTTAGAACTAAATGAGAGAAATATCATATTTTTTAAAGATAAGTTACTCAAAACTAAAATCAATATATTTTTTAATTTAAAAATAAACACAAATAAATTTAGAACTAAATGAGAGAAATATCATATTTTTTAAAGATAAGTTACTCAAAACTAAAATCAATATATTTTTTAATTTAAAAATAAACACAAATAAATTTAGAACTAAATGAGAGAAATATCATATTTTTTAAAGATAAGTTACTCAAAACTAAAATCAATATATTTTTTAATTTAAAAATAAACACAAATAAATTTAGAACTAAATGAGAGAAATATCATATTTTTTAAAGATAAGTTACTCAAAACTAAAATCAATATATTTTTTAATTTAAAAATAAACACAAATAAATTTAGAACTAAATGAGAGAAATATCATATTTTTTAAA
>CAMOHE010053855.1:57881-68941 GCA_946598075.1 Artocarpus hirsutus
TTAAACTACTCTAAAAGGTTTAATCTTCTTTTCATATTAAAAATAAGGATAGTTCATAACGATAAAATTCTAGCGACTAAACATACCCAACAATACTTTACCATAGATTTTTTTGTAGATATGTTTATGTACGTTTGTGTGAGAAGGACAAGCATTAGTGGTAATAATGCCTGTCCTTTATAACTTTTCTTTTTTTTTTTTCCCCTTCAGAGCTTTAGCTAGCTTTTTATTCCTCGTTTCTCTCCAATTGATGATGATCTATAAGAATAAAATAAGAAAATAGAAAACAGAAAATAGAAAATAGAAAAGAAGATGGAAGAATCACCGCTAAAGAACACCATGAATGAGGTTCCGTATAAATATACTTTACAAATAAATAAAAAGATAAGTTACTCAAAATTAAAATCAATATATTTTTTAATTTAAAAATAAACACAAATAATTTAGAACTAAATGAGAGAAATATCATATTTTTTAAACTTTTGAAGTGAATATCAAATTTTAAAAATATTTATAGTAAATGTTAGTAAGAAGAAAATTTACCGATAAAAAACTTTTTTACTCATAATAAGTAGATAGGTAAAAATATTTTTACAAAGTAAATTTTTTTTTATTTTCTTTTTACTGATATTTACTATAAATATTTTTAAAACTTAATATTTACTTTAATTAGTTTTAAAAAAGTCACGTTTCTTACTATTTTCCTAATAAAAATACTTTTCCTAGTATGATCTACCACTTTCAACACTTTTGTACAAATAAGGGAAGACTTCTTTGTGATGTGGTTCTTCGTTTGGCTAAAAACCCCCAAATGTTAGTAAATAAGAATCCCTATGCAATGACATAACTTCAAAATACAAACTTTTTTTGAACTATCAAAAAAATTCAAGGCGTTTTATAAAAGATGTTAGCTAAAATAAGTATTATTGAGTTTATTGACGCTCTTCCAAGTCAGTAGTGATTTTCCCAATACATGTTGGACGTTGAAGTTGGTCAATACACGAATTGTTAGCAAACCAATAGGAATTGCAAAAACAAAGTTCTTCCTATTCTTTGCTTAGTTATTGGGTCCTTTCTTTCTCTCATTCTTTCTTTCTTTCTTTTTGTGTTTTGTTTTAATCTTTCTTTTTCTCTTTTTTTTCAGGTGGGGTTTTTGGTCGTTTGCATGGATGGATATTTTGTAAGCATTTCAACGGTATCTGCCTCACCATGCAGCTTTATGCTTTGACCAGCTTTTTCTCTCTTTTGTTTCTTTGTGGGTTTTCTTTAAACTTTTCTTTTCTTTTCTCTTTTTTTTTTTTTTTTTACTTAGTAAAGCTTGAATAGCTTTGGGTTTCTCATCCATATTGTGGCTCTGCACAATAGTAAAATGACTTTTGGCATCGGCCAATTGGAATCTCTTTCTTTCTTCTTCTCACGAGATGCATCAGGAGTTCGGATCCGACTCCATAGTTTTATTGGTAAGACTCTTGGCCAATCAACTTTGACACTGTTTTTATAATGATTTTGTTTTAAAAAATAAACATTTTTAAGAAATTATATTAAGAATGTTTTTAAATTTTTTTTTTAAATTGTGAAAAATATTTTCAAAAATATTTAAAAACAACACCAAACAATTGGAAACAAAGTGCATTTTTTTGAGTAGATATTGGGTCGGTCATTTTGATTTCATTAGTACATCCCAAAATTTTGATAAAAACGAAAAAAATTAAAGACGGAGTAATACTAATAAATCTCTTTCCCAAAAAATTTAAAAGAGAAAAAAAGAAGAAAAACAAAAAACAACTATGTCACTTGTATTAATATGCCCTCGAACTTTAAAACCTATATATTTTATCACTTAAAGTAAAATATTTCTCTAAATTCATTTTTTAGACTTTGAAAAATTGTTTTTTGGATGGAGTTATTGAATTTTGGTTTGATTTGAGATTAAATATGATACTTAAGGGTTAATATGAATGTTTTTTTTTACTTTTTTTAAGCGAATATCCTTTTTTAATTTAAATGAACTAGTTAGGTATAAAATTCTAATATAGTTTGTCTTTTAACATACCTACTTAAAAGCGAGAAAATGATAGAAGAAAAGTGTAGAACTATAGTAATTCAAAAGATTTTACACAAACTAAGTATTATTTTGTCCAAAAAACAATATATTTCAAAATTCAATGGGTGAATAGAGAAATATTATATAGTCTTAAAGGTACAACATGTGTGTTTTAAAGTATAGGATATTTTGATACAAGTTATATAGTTTATGGGAAATTCATAAAATCTCACAAGACAAAAACTTTAGCATTACTTCTAGCTTTGTGAAAGTGACGAGCATATACTAGTAATAGCCCCTTTTCCATCCTACAGTATCAAATTGTATGAAAGCCGCTCTCTCTTCTGGATTTGTTGGGATTTGCTCTCTTTTTCCTTTGCCCTCTCTTGTTACCTTTTCATTATTGGTTGAGTCATTTGTTGCTTTTTTTATTCCCCTTGTGTTGTACTCCTGTTAAATCAAAGATTTATTTGTTCATTTATTTATTTGGAGCGCTCAACTGGAAAACAAGTCAAGGCTTCAGCCTATTAGTATGTTTATTTTTTGGTGACGTTTTTCTTACCACAACCAAATCCACAATATAGGGCAGTGGAAGAATGTGTGGTTAACATCATCTAAGAAACCTAGCTAAGTTCTTAATAATATTCTTGTTAACGTCGTTGAAACTCTTACAAAATTCAAGGAGGACACTTCCCATCGACTACCATATTTGAATCGTCGTTCAAACTAAAAATACTATAGCAAAATAAATTCAAACTGAATTTTTTCGGTTCAAATCTATGAACCAAACAACACATTCATTTTACACTTGTGTCATTGTTTTCATAATTTTTTTAATTATTAGGTGATGTGCACGTACCTACTTTTGTTGGATTTCAAGAGAATATCGTCAAGTTTTGGGCTAAAGACCAAAATTGGCAAGGTAAGAAGTTTAACAACTAAACTATCACTTTTAGAAGAGTTTAGAGACTGGTAATCTTAAAAGAACCCCTATCAAAAACCAATTATTAAACTTGCTAGGAAAATTTTCCTTCATCAATTGCATTAGTATACTGAAGCAAACATCGCACAAAAATATAGAAAAAAATCACCAACAAATATCATCTAAGCAAACTACGCATTCAAAATCGGAGTATGGAAAAACTGTTAAGGATGTTTGAAAGCATTGGTTAGAATCCATTAATTTGAACCAATTGGTTAAAAACACTGTAGCATGTGAGAGCTTTATACCGTAGCATACTTTTGCTTAATACTGTAGTATATGAAAGCTTTATACTGTAGCAACCAAAAATTTTGATTTGAATTGAGAATGCCAAACACAATATGCTTGTGACCAACTTGAATACCAAGAATGAATGAAGTATGGACTAAGGGTTAAATATTCCATTTCAAGCTCACGAAGAAAAACTTCAGAGAAAATCAACTAACATGTATAATTAACTTCACAAAATAGGAGGTCTAACTTTCACACCCAAAAGTAAAAATATGAATTAATAATGATAAAGAGAAAGATACAAGCATCACTGACATAGGTCTAGCAAAAATCAGTTTTCACCCACAGGGATGGTTGCTTTGAAAGTTTACCCGTCATCTCATCTTCGATACAGTTTTGCTTAAGAACCGCAGCACGCCGATCTTTGAAAAGTATACCTTTTCTATTGTATAATTTCAATGGCGGCAAAGGAATTTGGTTTGCATGTATTCTTGATGAAGCATGATTGAAAAACAAACAGCTCATACTTTTGTAACTAAAGGAACAATTAAAAATATAAAAAAAGTATAAATTAACATGTTTTCCTGTGAGGTTTTATGGATTGCTCTCTGTAACAACATAAAAATACAACTAAATTAGACTACGGGGGAAAAAAATGAAAAAAAAAAAAGAAGGCAAGAACAGGCTATTATTGTGGTGCAATATTTTTCTTTTTCCTGCTTGCACCATGTTTTCCAGACAAGTGTTTTATGGCTAAAGTTTCTCATCTGGTCGTTTATGAATTATCTTGATTGAGCTATAATGTCGTTTTCTTGTAGCATCCCATGTACTTCATCTGTGTTGCAAAGAAACGACATTTTTACAATTAATGCCATAGTGAACTTAATTCATTGTATAAAGTTTATCCACAAACCAATAAAGAATCAATTTGGACGTAGTTGAACGGCAGACATATCCTAGAACATTATTCCATCATGATTTATGCAAACACAAGAACACTTTCTTAATTATTGATTCAGTCATATATCTTGTCAAACTTGTCTTTTGCTCATCCAATATATTCTGCATTCGTAAGTTGAATTATAATCTTAATTTTGTAGGATAAGAAAACTAATTTCTAAAATCAATGGCCAATAATAATATTGCTAGCTTGTAAATATTGAGTTTGAGTTAAAATTGAGTTTGAGTTTTCTACCTGATCGGTATCTTTCTTGTTGGGAGATCTGGGTAAATGTCCAGCTATTGGATATGAGCTGGCTTAGGCCAATCCTCACCTAATTGCACTTGGCTTCTCTACAACAAGATGAGTCATTCCCAAATCGACTAGCGTTTTCAAACAACAGAGACTTTGTATTACAAACAAAATACCACTTGATCAAGGATCGACACTTGACTTGCACAGCAGATGATCACCCACAGCCCAACTTTGGAATGTAAGCCAATATAAGAACAAACAACAATGTTTGGAATATAATAAATTTAGGATAAGAGTCAAGCTTCCCTCTTTTTCTGCACAAATGAAAAAAACAGATAAATAAAATAACAAACAAAAAATCACATATAAAAACAAGTGAATAAAACCATGATAATATCACAATACACGTTTCCTTACCAATGAAAGAACGTGTAAAGGTCCTTTTACAATTGGCTTGTGTGCCACAAAAACCACTAAACTAGAGCATTCTTGACCTTCTCTGCAGAAAATTGAACCCAAATGCAACTCTTAATGTCATTAATAAAGCAACCAGAAATAATATACATTGCTTTGTGTTAAAGTAAAAAAGAACAAGTTTTGAACAAGCCAAATAGTTTTAGTCCCTAAAAAAAGTTTTTCAAGTTTTGTACCTCATCATTATCCTCCTCCTCGTGGTTGGGATCTGGGTAAAAGTTGAGGTGTTGGATATGAGCAATCTTGGGCCAATCCTCTCCTACTTCCCTTTGGCATCTCTTCAATAATATGGGACATTCCCAAATCTCCAGTGATTTCAAACAGGTAAGGCTTCGTATTCCTTCGGGTAAGGATATCAATTTTGGGCAATTCTCTAATTCAAGGTTATGAAGTGAAGTGAGGCCTCTTATTCCTTCAGGTAATGATTTCAATTTAGGGCAATGCCTTAACCCAAGTGATTCAAGTGAAATGAGGCCACGAATTCCTTGAGGTAATGATTTCAATTCAGGGCAATTATGTACTTCAAGTTTCTCAAGTGAAACGAGGTTGCCGATACACTCGGGAATTGTTTCCAAACCGTTGCAATCAGAAACCCAAAGGTGTTGTAGACTGGTATGGCGTTGAATGCTCTCAGGAAGAGACGCCAATTTTGGTAAGCCACGAAGCCTCAGAAAGCGGAGTAGTCTTCCACTTCCACTATCCATCTCTTCCAACTCTGAGCAATTGTAAACATCCAAACGTTCAAGTGAGGTGAGATGTTGAATACCCCAACTCAGATCCTTTAAGTTCCAGCATCCCCGAATATCTAGGCTTGTGAGACAACTAAGGCTCTTGAACCAGTCGGGAAGACGCTGTAGATCCTCCTCAATTCCATCAAGCCTTAAATATTCCAATTTGGAGAAAGGAGACAAGAAGGAAGTATTATTACTATTATTAGACGTTGGGTTTCCTATTCCTTCGTAGCAGCTCTCTATTGTCTGTTGGAATGGCTTCAACCCTGTCCTCGATAGCACTAGACTTTTTAAATGTGGGAAGAGCGGCATGCAACTCAGCTGAGGACAATTTACTATTTTTAATTTAGAAAGAGAGAGAGGAAAACAAGGCAGCAATTCCCCACTCACTACCTCTCTCCACCATCCCTCTAGATTTGGCAATCCGAACAAGATAAGTTCTTGTAGAGATGGCAGTATTACTGTTCTCGTTTCCGATGAAAGCAACAAGTCTTCCTCATCGTCAATGTACCCCAGACATGGCAACTCTCTCAAATGTAATTTCTTAAGACGGTGGAATTGACTCAGTGCCACTAAATGCTGGCATTTCTCACACGAATCTAGCGATAAATTCACTAGATTTGTAAGTGAAGAAAGCCAACTTGAAATCTGCACACCCCCAAAATATTGCAAATGCAATTCTTGAATATTTGGGTGTGGCTGGAGGCTTCCAATGCCATTTCATAACCATCAAAGGCCTCTATTCCAATTACATCATCATCAACCCATTTCAATTCTAAGGATCGAAGATACTGTTTTTCCTTCAAATTTGCAAGCCCATATTCTCTTGCCACATCATTCCCATGACTCAAATTCAAAATCTCCAATTTTCCACTTATTTTGTTCAATCCCATCAAATTCTTTTAGCTTCCCCCCTTGTCTCTTGATAGAACTGTTGCTCTCATGAATCAATATGTACTTTGACAAGGTCTGAAGCTTCGTCAACTTACTCAATCCAAGTGGCATGTGAGTCAATTCATCGCACCCATCAATTTCAAGGTGTCTGAGACTGACTAGCTTCTTCATGTCTTGAGGCAATTCTTCAAGTTCGGAGCAATCATTCAATCTTAGTGTTTGCAAATTCAGCAGATGAGTAATCGAATAGGGTAGCATCTTGATCTCTGAATTACCCGAAAGATCTAGATATCTCAAATGCTTACATCTGCCAATTGACTCTGGTAATATTTTAATCCCTAAATTATTCAAATCTAATGTGCGTATCAACTTCAAACGTGAAATTAGAGCATCCAAAGTTGACTGTTCACATTCCTCATGGCACTTGTACACATCTTGAGCAAGCAAAATAAATGTTTGAATATTGCTTGCTTCAATCAACAAAGTAGAAATTCTCTTTAGCGAGTCAATATTATAATCAAAGGAAATGTGGCGAGTGTACTTGTCGATTATTCCTTCAGAGCTCAATCTCATTTCTCCTGCGACTTGTACGACGAGATCATGCATGAGATCATGCATCTTGCATGTCTTCACTGCGCCCCATTCATCTATCTCAACTTCTTGAAAGAACGACCTTTCCAATAAAGCCATAAAATATTCGTAGCCCACATCTGCTAGACATTGATCATCTCTTGAATTTTGTAACTTGAGCCCTTGCGCCATCCAAAGTTTCACTAATGTTTGAACCTCAATTCTATAATCTTTAGGAAACAATCTACAAAAGGCGAAGCAACGTTTCAGACGTGAGGAAAGATGATCATAACTCAGTTTGAGCGTTCGTAAAATGTCATCTTTTGTTTGGTGTAGCATCCGTGAAAGCCCCTCACAAAAGGACAGCCACTCTGATTTCGAATTTTCGAAAAATAACATACTACCTATCACTCTTATCACGAGAGGAACTCCCCCACACTGTTGTGTAATCTGCCTCCCAATAGCCACAATCTTCAAATTTCTCTCCCCTTCTTTTTGTTTAAAAGCCATTTTTTCAAATAGAGACCAAGATTTTTCTTTGTCTAAGATCCCTAACTGGTATGGTTGGACCGATCCTGTAATCTCTGCCACTCTTTTGCTACGAGTGGTTACTATAATTCTACCCCGACGTGATCCACTTAAACACAAGTCCTTCAATTTTAACCAATTTTCTTCGTTTTCCTCCCACACATCATCTAGCACCAAGAGAAACCTTTTTCCATTAAGTACCTTCTGAAGCTCTTTTCGCAATTGATCCATGGAATCAATACCTCCCAAGTTGTTACGATTAGTTGCAGACTTGATAATTTGTTGAGCAATTAACTTCAACTTAAAATTATCAGAAACACACACCCAAATCTTTGGATCAAAATGTCGTTGGACCACCTCCGCATTGAAAGCACTTTGAGCTAGTGTAGTTTTTCCTAACCCTCCCATGCCCACAATGGGAATGACGGACACATTCTCTTCCAATTCTCCTTGATCCAACAAAAGCTTTACAATTTTTTCTCTATCCTCATCCCTACCAATAACCTCTTCTTGGAGGACAAATGAGCGAGTCTCTCTCCCTCCTCTAGAGATCACCTCATTTTCTTCGTGACGAACTTCTAAGGGGAAGTTTCGGTCTCTGGAAATAACATCTAGTTTCTTCCCAATTTTTCTTGTCCTATGACCCATCTCATGCCGGAAAACAACTTGGTTTGAGGCAGAGAAAAAAGTGCGTACCTGCTTCGCCATTTCATCTCCATCCATAACCTGTCGTCGCGAAGCTTCGGTGTTGAACTCATCCATCAAGATGTCGGCCTCTTCAACTGCACCTCCAAGCCTGTGGAGCCAGTTTCTGACTTGGTGGCTGTTGACTTGCTTCTTCTCAGCATCAAGAAGCACAGCTTTGATGGTTGACATGGTTTCTTCGAGCTGCTCAAGATCGTCATTGACCCCCCAAATCAATGCAATCTCTTTCACAGCAGCAGATCTTAAGCTCCCAAGGATTTGATCAGCAGTGGGAGAGAGGATTAGTTCTGCCATGACTTGATTGAATGTAACTGGGATTGAATTGAAAACAATATGAATTCAAACGGGTTTTAGAGTTTGCAAGTCACAAAGACAAGAAGACAGATGATTGATGATAGTTGTGGAAAGGGGAAATGTAGAAGTCTTTGTATCATAGCGTGAATGGAAGGACATTTACCCGTGAGACATGTTTGTCCTCTACCATGGAAAAACTGGCTATTCTTTATTGGGTTGATGAAGCAATTTGTTCAATTACGTTTATTGTATTAAAATATTATTTTAATTTATAAAAATTTTATAAATATCTCATAATAATATTATTAAAATTATTTATATATAATTATATAATATAATATATAATATTATTAAGATAATTACTATATCATTAAAAATATTTTTAAAATATTTTAAATTTTGTATAAGATTTTAATTTTATAACAATAATACATATACATATTATAAATTTTTCTTTTTTATTTTTATTTTTATTTCCCTTGCCCCACAACCCACATGACCTGTTGTGCATTATTAAAGTAGCAATTTTTTTGTCTTTAGAAAATTTTTTAAAAAAAAAAAAATAATAACAACTTTTTTTTTATTTGTCGTTTTGAGCTTTTACTTTTTACTTTTTCGGGATGGAAATTCCCATAAATCATGCACGAGCAAAGAGAGTTGAATCCGAAATCAAATATCACCAAGGGGAACGTCTCAACCGAAAAATCTCACAAGGGAGACACGCATATTTCTCTGATCAAATATTAAAAAGAAAATATCCTTAAAGAATGACAGAAACAACACATAATGTTGCTTACATCTGCAAATTAAAAAGTAGAAAAAAAGAAAAAAGAGGAGATTGACTGATGACAATTACACATTACAATCGCATAATTAAGTAAGTTATAAAAAAGTAAGTTCAAGAAAAATTTCTTTATATGACAATAAATTCATGTAAAATCAAAGCCACTGTGAAGATAACTTTATTAACTTTGGAGAAAAAGCAAGTTAGCAACTATTTAATGGGAATTAAAAGAAATAGTATTAACATTTTGTTATGCTGTTAAATAGCATAATCAGATTTAGCAAACTATAAAAAAACCAAAAATTTCTTGAATGGCTTTGAATCTGTTATCCATAGTGTGGTTCTACTCGATAAGAATATGGCTTTTAGCATGACCAAGCAGAATGTCTTTCTTTCTTCTTCTTACAAGATGCGCCCAGGATCGAGTCCGACTCCATAGCCTTGTTCTTACGATTATGCTCGACCAATCAACTCTGCAGAATTAAACATTTTTAATTGAGTCTGATAATTTTAATTACACCAGTCGATCCCAAAATTTCAAGAAAGGAAATTTCAAGAAAGGCGAAAGGGTTTGGAGATGGAATAACACTACCAATATTATTTCGAGCACTCAACTGAAAAAACAAGTTAAGGCTTAAGCCTATTGGAAAGTTTCGTAGTTTTTGGTGACGTTTTTCTTACCACTACCAAATCCACAATGTAGGGGAGCGGAAGAATGTGTGGTTGACATTATCCAAGAAAACAAGCAAACTTCTTAATAGGCTTCTTGTAAATGTGGTTGAAACCCTTGCAAAATTTTAGGAGTGGCATTTCTATCGCCGTTTCGAATTATAGTTTGAACTGATGTTTTCCGTTTCGAACCGGTAAACCAAACAACACATACATTTTGCACCTGTATAATTGTTTTCATAAATTTCTGTATAATTGTTTTCATAAATTTTGAATTATCATGTGATGTGCACGAAACTAACTTTGTTGGATTTGCTGATTATATAATCAAGTTTCGGACTAAAGACCAAAACTGGCAAAATGAGAAGTTAAACTAAACTGTCCCTTTTAGAAAAGTTTAAAGACCGATAATCTTAGAAGAACCTTCCTTCAAAAAAAAAGATTGATAACCTTAAAAGAATCCTATCAGAAACCAATTATGCTTGCTGGGAAAATTTTCCCTCGCCAATTATATCAGTATACTGAAGGAAACATCGCAAGGAAATATAGCAAAAAAAAAAAAAAATAGCCAACAGACAACATCTAAGCAAACTACGCATTCAAAATTGGAGTACCGAACAACTTGAATACCAAGAATGAATGAAGTATAGACTAGGGGTTAAATATTCCGTTTCAAGCTCACAAAGCAAAACTTAAACAGAAAATCAACTAATATATAATCAACTTCACAAAATAGGAGGTCTACCTTTCACACCCAAAAGTAAAATGTGAATTAATAATGATAAAGAGAAAAATACAAGCATCACTGACATAGTTCTAGCAAAATCAGTTTTTCCCCCACCGGGATGGTTGCTTTGAAAGTTCACCCACCATCTCATCTTCGCTAAAGTTTTGCTTAAGAACTGCAACATGCCGATCTTTGAGCTGCTTGAGCAGACCCTGCTGCCTGGTCTGGTTGG
>CAMOHE010053856.1:0-25081 GCA_946598075.1 Artocarpus hirsutus
ATTTTTAAACTCTGGCCTAAATTCCATGCAGAAAGACAACACCTCAAAGATATGGTATTTCTAGATCCTATTTGCCAAGCCATAAGAAAATTTGATGGGGAATAAATCATTGCTTTATAAAGGTTGTTTAGTCTTTGCTTGTTTGAAATCGTTTTAGTTGATGTTCAATAGTCTGTCTTTCTTTTACTCAAAATATTGTCTTTGTGTTTGAAATAATTGTGATTATTAGACTGATACAGTAAGTTTTAGTATCTCATTTAATTTATGGTTTTCTTAAATATATATATATAATAAAATATATTATCTTATCAGACACGTCACATATGGTACAGTAACATGTTTGAATTTTGAAAACTTATCTAGATATTTCAAGATTTGTGTCTCAAATTTCAAAAATTCTACAGTAGTTTGTCGTTTATGTTAATTTTCTAGATTTGGTATATATTTGTCAAAAATTATACAGTACGTGTCTAAAATTTTTTTAAAAAAGAATATCATAATTTTCATAAATTGTTAATCACTTTTTCTTACTTTCTTTCCTGCATAATATTTTATTAAACCTTTGGATTATCTTTTTGTTACTTACTCTTCTGTCCCTTTAGTCCTTTTTCATGCCCATCATCCTTAAAATCTCATGTAAAACCCCAGGTCTAAGTGGAGCAGACATAAAGCAATCACTTATATAAACCAAATATGTCTATCTCCCAGTCTGCCAAGAAAATAAAAAATGTCTGTGTCTTTTGTGGATCCAGCCCTGGAGAGGATAAAGTTTATTTAGAAGCTGCAAGACACTTAGGACAAGCCTTAGCATGCATAAAAATTAACCTAACTTATGGGGGTGGTAGTTTAGGATTAATGGGAAATGTGGCAACAGCAGCTAAGTCTAGTGGTGTCGAAGTCCTAGGGATTATTCCTCGAGTCTTAGCTGAAGGGAACCTTTGTGGAAAACAATAGGTAGAGAGAAAAGAGTTTCGGACACCCCTAAACATCATAAAATCATGATTGATAATTCTGATGCTTTTATAGCATTACCTAGTGGTCTAGGTACCCTTGAAGAAATATTTATAGTGGCTAGTAGGCAATTATTAGGCTTTCATTCCAAACCTATGAGACTTTTAAATGTAAATGGTTTTTATGATGGTCTTTTAAAATTTCTAGATTATGCAGTGGAAGAAAACTTTGTTGTAGAATCGGGAAGACAAATCTTTATTGCTGCCTCAACAGCTGAGGAATTGTTAGATAAGATGCAAATCATCCATCCAGAGTCTGACACTGCAACATCCAAGCTTAAATGGGAAAAGGAAAGTCAAAAGCGGCCATTTGATTTGAATCTCAGTTTGTAATCTTTTGGTTTTATCCATGGCATGTAGGCATGTGTTCGTATTTCGAGTGTCACGAATAATCCTTTACCTTGTATTTTGTATTTCTTGTGGTATGCCGTTGTTAAAACTTTTAGATTCATTGAGCCTAATGCCGGGATGATTGGATACGGAGTACTTGATGCTCTCAAAACGCATCCTACTTAAGGTCCGATCTTTTGTTTACCAATGTTTTTGTATTCTCTAAACATGCATGATATGGATAGCTGGTATATGGAGTGCCTTGTACTCTCGAAACGTATCCGTATCATGTTTGTAATGTGTAACATTCTGTAAATGTTATGTGAAAGTACCAAAGTCAATTATTGGGATACTCGGTAGAATATTATGAGTCTATTATGTGGGTAAAATGTTTGTGTGTCATGAAGGTAGTTGTTTAATGAAAAATCTATCGAGTTTGTTCGTAACTAAGGGATCCTTCTAATGTCTCCATGTACTAGTTTAATGCATGATTTTGAAAGGAAGCACTTGTGTTATGTATCTAATAATTATGTCTTAGTTTATTAGTTGTAAAATGAAGTTAATCATGCTTGACTTTTCTTTGCTTAGAAAGGAAAAAGAATTTAAAGATGAAGTACGTAGAATTTTTTAAGCAATCTCTTGATTGTAAATCACAGTCCAAAGATAGTGAAGGACTGGAAAATGGTATGGTCAGCATGTGTATTTTTTGATCAAAATGTTAAACTATAATACGGCGTTGTGAATTTAAATCAAGTCAGAAATACTCTTGTTTAAGTATTTAGTATTTAGAGTGAGGTTTATACTCCAAGCAAATGAAAGGAGATTAAATAACCACATTTGGAGACAAACAACATTGGCAATTTAGAGTCAGAAGTGGATATCATAACAGAATTATGATTTTTATTAGAATTATTAGATTTGAAATTTCGAGGACGAAATTTTTAAAGGGGAGGAGAGTTGAAACACCTATTATTTTAACAGGTATGATTTTTATAAAAATCATATGAATAAAATGTCACTTTAGTATTTCTTACCAAGTCTCCAAATGAAACATTCAAAATTTACCTATAACCTACTTCTACCAACCTTGTCCCCCTACATTAATGCTCAATTAAGTAGCCTCTTTCTCATTTGGCTAAAGGTCTCCGAAGGAGACATAGAATTAATTCACCTCAATTACTAGGAGACATTGATATATTTTCTCAACCACCTTTTTAATGCTTCGTTTATCTTCTTCCACAACTTGCCTCATTTGCCCCTTCAATTATATAGGCATTATTTACTAAAAGTCTCTAGGGGAAACATGATAATATTTTCTTTTAATGCTCATTTGTTTCTTCCTACCACTTTCCCCAAAAACCTACAATTATCTCCCGCTCCTCAATTATTTTGATGCCTTTTTATTCAACCATCACCACCTTCTTCTCTAGTTTCTCATTCTCTCCCTTTCTCACTTCAATTTTTAACTAAAAACACAAAGCATAAATCTCTCTTTGCAACCAAAGTAACTATAATTCCCAGCCATGTTTGAAATTGTTTTGGAGTCAATTCAAGTTTGATTTTTACTCAAACTTTGGTGTTTTTGAAAGGAGTTTTTAGGTAGGTTTTCTTTAATTCAAACTTGGTTTTTAATATGTGTTTCTCCATCTTTAATGTACAATTTTCATGTTCAAAGTTTGTTAAAATTTCTAATTATGTTAGCATGCATATTTGAGCATTTATGAACAAAACTTGAGTCTTGAATTAAAATCGACAACCAACCTTTATTTTGATTTGATGATGATTTTGGTATAAAACTCATAAGAATATGTTTATTATGATTATATAATGCATGCTGCATATTTTGGAATGATTTTGGGATTTTGATCAAGGATAATATGCTTTGAGTTAAAGAAGAAACTTAACCTTTCATAAACCTTGTATTATCTCTATGGGCAGTAGCCCTTTCTTGAAATTCTGGGATTAGATGAAAATAAATTTTGTAAATTGATTTACATATTTTAAAAGTAGACATCCTAAGCTTTCCAACAAGCTATCATGAGCCTAAATCAGAGTTGTATGTTATTTTCTATGAATTTTTTAACTCTCGGATTGGAAACTAGTAAACCTACCGATGGTAGTATATCACCCGTCTACCTTAAGTAAATTACCTATTAACCCATGTACAAATTGTAGATAGTGACCTAACTTTGTTCACCTTCTAATCCCTTAATATCTTGCAACCTTTCTAACACTATCCTAAGTGATTTATGAATCATATTAGAGACTAAAATATGTAGATTTACACATAATTCATTTATGGATGTGGTTATATGTTGTGCTTTAATTTTAATTGTCTTTATGCACGACTTAGGATCAAGGGTGTATAGGTCTAACGTTAATTAATTCCAAGATTAAAAGATTGTTGAGAAGCTTGAAAGGTAGGGATTCTATTACTCATCTTTTGTGAGGTTTTTATGGAATTAAAATTGATTGCTTTACCACAAGATATATGTATCTATGTTGAACTACTATTATATGAGAATCACATATGAAACTATGACATAAACTCGCTCTGTATTGATTAGCGAGGAACATAATGAATTAACATATGTTGTTATAAATTGGGAAGCATGGTTAGAAAAATTGACTCTATAAATAATGATTGAACATTGAGAAATTGTGAGACATGAAGAGGGCGGTGGTTACTTCCTTAGGCACGAATACCCTAAAAGGTAAAATAGGGGGAAGGTGATGACGCTTCCTTGGGTCGAAAGTCCCAGAACACACTGTACAGGAATCGACTTGGTGAGGACTCAGGACTTAATGTCCCCTCATCAAAATACTCTCAGAATGGTTGGAGGGTAACCAAGCACGCCTATTTGGGTTTTGATAAGTTGAGTGATACTTTATGTAATGTGGATACCTATGACTAATGATGAATATTAATATTGTATATATATATATGTATGAAACTTGGTAATGATTAACTATGGTATCCACAGAATATGATCATAATAAATCACATAATTTGGATAATGATGAAAACTAACTAACCATGCAGATTTAATGTGGTAAAGAATAAAATCTTAAGGTGAGTAATGGTTTTCCCTATGAGCATGTTGTCACTCATTCTCTTATATTTTCCTCTTTTCAGGACTCACTAAGTGTGAAATGGTTACAAGAAAAACAGTTGAGTAAGCTATGTAGTTATATTACGTTGGAATTGCTTCGAATGCAAAGTATGATCTTCATGATAATGTAAGCATCGATTGTTACTTTCTGTGACTGTATTAAGATTTGTTGAGGGTTGAAATGATGATGATGATGATGATGATAGTTGTATATTATTAAAATTTAAGGTGCTACATTAATCTGTGGTTTATTTATCTGTTTATGTTTTATTTTTATTTTGAGAGTTTCTAGTTAAGCCCCGGGCAAATTACTTTGATGTTTTATCTTTATTTTTTATTTTCATTTTATTTATTTAAAAATTGATAACCCCCATATAGGGGCATTACAAACAAATTATTCAAACACGTTTAAAAACAGCTTTTGGACTCAGGTTGCCAAAAACAGCTTCTAGAGAGGCCTCCTAAACAGGCATTTTGTTATTTTCTATGTCTACTATTGTCTCTTGCAAACAATGTATTCTCCTTTTTTTGTCGCTTTATCTTTTTTCCTATTTTCTCTTTTTTTAATACTTTATCCTTTTTTTTAGTTCTATTTGTCTATCATTGTCTCTTACTCCAATATCCTCTTGTCTTTTCTCTTTTTTGGTTCCTCTTTCATTTTCTCTTGATTTTAGTTTTATCACTCTCTCATAAATTTATTAAACCTCTAATCTCAACTTTTTGGAAGGTAATAATCTCCATGCTTGGATCAATTTTGACTTTTATTGCGATTAGTTTCTTTCATGCCTTTCATAATTAAATTCTTTTGTCTATATGTGTATGCGTTTTTGGGTTTTTCTAAACCTAAATAAATATTTCACTTGGTTTACGAAATATACAATTCTAACTTCCTAATTCGTAAATTGTCTATTGCCAAACGAAATCAAACACAATAATTTATTTTGAGAGTTTTAAAGAGATAAAATAATAAAAAAAGTAGTTAAAAACTAAAAATATAAAAAATATATCTAAAATAAAAAAAAAATTGTGTCACTAGTCCAAATGTTGTTTTTAGACTATATTTATGGATCTATTTGTTTATTTTACCAATTTATTCCTCGTAAAATCTACTATGTTATGCTCATGCTATATTTTGTTTAAAAATACTTAATGTATCAACAAATGCATCAAAAATGTAAATTTTATAAATACTAGTTGTAATCACGTGATTTGCACGTAGGTATTTAATGTATAATTTTTTATACATGAACAAAACTAAGAATTTGAGCCACGTGCTAGGTTGTTTGGAAATGTAGTTCAAACTATTAAGTTGTGGTTCAAATCAACTTTGTTATTTTTTTATATATATAAAATTTAAATTTCAAACTAACTTTAATTCAAAACTTTGAACACTATTTATGAATATTGCTAGGGACAATACTTATAATACATTTTGTTCTTTTAAAATTAAAGTATCTCCTAATTTGTAGGTGATGATTACAATAAATAATGATATGGTTAGTGACTAAATGAAACTTCATAGTAAATATGAATATACAAGTAGATATATAAGTAGTTGCAGAGAGAAAGAATATTTAAAAATATTAGGTAAAAGATATTTGAGTAGGGATACCTATGAGAAAATGAGTAGAGCACCTATGAAAAAATTATTTTAGTAAGAAAATTGAAAAAAAAATATTTAAGGAGATCCAAATTTGACAAATAAATACAAGATTACGAGAATAAATATTTTCAAAAGAAATTAAAATATTATAAGAAGAAATATTTAAGTCTACATATATATTTAAAAGATAGTTAATCGAAAAATTAGAAAAAAGATATTAAAGAACATTAAATCTGATGAACATAGAAGATTGTAAGAAAAAAATAATAGGATGAGACACATTTTAAATTATTTTATGAAGATAAATAAAAAAAAACATTTAGAAGGAAAAAATTAAAAAAGTCATTATTTTGACTAAACGCATTAAATATAAGACTTTTATTAGATGAAATGAAACAACATGCTGTATATGTGATATTACATAGTAAAGGAAACAAATCATCTCTGGTAGAAAAAAGCAAACAAGTTATAATAGTATTGAAAGAAAAAAAAAAAGAAAATGAACCAAACTAATTAAGAGAGAAAAAAGACAAAAACACAAAAGACAAAATAGAAAGACCTTTTTTTAATAGTGTTCTTGAGAAACTCCCACTTATGTAATAGTTATAGATTACTGATCATAGATTATGGTAGTTAGACTTTTAAAAGTAAATATTAGCGGACAAAATAAAACAAATGCATATCTTCGCATATTGTTTATGCAAATAATCTTTTTTTTCTTTTTTTGAATCTTTAAATTTTTTTATATTCATTTTTTTTTTATAATCTACGTCATGAACATTTCAAATATAACTTATTAATAAGTGCATAGGACTATACTAAAGAGTGCATATATTGTTCTATTCATCTTTTGGTAAAGGCAAGCATTTTGATACTTTCTCCTTTTTCCAAAAAAAAAAAAAAAACTTCTTTTCTTTTTTTTATTCATCTTTGTTACTTTTTTTTTTCCTTTTTTCCCCTCTTTTTTCTTTTCAGGGTTGAGTTCTATAGTTTTTTACTTGACGGTTCTATAGTTTTCTTTTTAATTATACTCTGTTGACACTTTATTTTTATTTTATTTTATTTTACTATTTGTTTACAACCGCTAATGTTTTCCTTTTTTATTTTTTTGATATTTTCATTTTTTTCATTTTCTTTTTTTTTGTGAGGCTTCAAATTTTTACTCTCTTTCCTTTTTTTTAACTTTTTCCACTAACATTTTTTTTCTTTTTTTAGACTTTTTGTCTGCTATTATCTCTTACATTCGGTATCTTAGTTTTTTTTTTCTCTTTTACTTTCTCAGTATTTCATCCCTTGTTTTCTCCCTTTCTTTCCTTTTTAGTGTTTCACTAATTTTTTTCTCTTTCTTTTTGGCTCCAATGTCTACCAGAGTCTTACCCAAATGTTTTCATATCTTTTCCTTTTTGGTTTTTCTTTCATTTTCTTATATTTGAACTTTATCAATCTTTCTCATACTCTAATATCAACTTTCGCATAGAAATAATCTACTTGCTAGCGTTTTGTTTCGACTTACATTACTATTAAACAAAATCTAACACAATAATAATATATGAGGGTTTTAAAAAGATATAGTAATAAAAAATATTGAACAAAAAGTATCTAAAAGAATACATATTTGAAATAAAAAAAAAATCAAACAGCATCATTAGTCCAAATCTTTTTTTGACCCTTTTGAGAATAATATGTTTTTAGATTTACTTTTTTTTTTACTACTTCTCTTAAAACCCCACTCGTTATATTTGATTTGTCTAAAAATAAATAATTTATTAACCAAGAAATCAAAATTGTAATGTTTCATAAATCTCGATATAGTTAGACCTAAAAAACAAATGTCAAAGATCAAATAAAACAAATGCATAGCTCTAGTGCAACTTCTTCTTTTGAATCTCTAATTAAAATTTTTCTTCTAATAATTCTTTTATTTATAATCGAAAATATAAAGCCTTCCATTACAACTTAATATGTGTACATACTAAGAAGGTGTTTGGTTAAACGAGGTGTGAACCACAAACTTAGTTATAAACAGTATAAAGCTCTCACATGCTACAGTAAAAAAAAGCTACTACAGTTAAAAGCTCTCATATATTATAGTAACAACGGTTAATGGTTTCCATCACTAGCCAAACACCCTTTAAACTACTACAGTGTAAAGCTCTCATATATTATAGTAAAAACGGTTAATGGTTCCTAGCACTACCCAAACACCCTTTAAACTAGCTCTTAGTATAAGACTTGATGGTTTCCGCTGGGCGGTTTCACCTTCCTCAAAGTTGCTTTCACACGGAAGCATATTGCGTTGTGCACAGAATCATTAAGAAAAGTGTGCGTTATTTTGGCAGTCAAATTAAGCAGCCTAACTGATTTATGTAGTATATTTATGACGGAAAAAATAAAGGAAATAGCATATCTTTATAGGATCTTATGTAAAAAGTACTTTAAGGGTTTTGGTACGAGGGATGGGATAATGAGACGATAGATAGGATACGAAGGAAGAAAAGTGTGAAGAAAGGAAATGATTGCATATTCTCAAAGTTGTTTAGTATGAAAAGTGAAAAAGATTATAATCGCTTATTTTCTTGTTTGGTGTTAGTTTGAAATGAGGCATGAAAGATTTAGTATTGGTAGTAAAATTACAAATTTGCCGTTATAATAAAGGTATTAGACTTGCCTATTCTTTTTCAAATATTAAAGTTGATTTATTTCAATCAATAGACATTTTTATAATATTAACTACAAATATCTGTACATATATACTAATACTATTTTTTATAAGTACATTATACGCATACACCTAAACATATAATTAAAGTTTAATTTATTTGAATCAGAATTTCGGACCCATGCTTCACTCTTTGTAGCCTACGTGAGTGAATGCGTGACGGTGTATTGGTGAATGATTGGGTGTCCTGAGATTGAAGAATCGGAGAACACTGAAGCCGTGCAAAAAGATCGGCATTCTCTGACGAGAAACGAAGGTTTTGCTTGGTAGGGGTAAGAATTCTTATGTCTCAAAACTTTGGGGTTTTTCTTTTGCACGCGTTTTTTTTTAATCTTTTTTTAAAGATTGTTGAATTCCTTTGGGGATCTTTGATCACCTTATGAGAAGGGGGCAAAAGTTAAGTTTGTCTGTGGGATTGATTATAACTTGTCGCCATTCTCTGTAGTTAAGATACATTGGAATGATAGCTATTGTTGTTTGGATTGATTTCATGGTTACCTTCTATGTTTCAAATTGACGGACTTTCAAGTATTTGAAGGAAACATGAAAACACCACCCTCTTTCTCAGACTTTCTTCATACGCAATCGCAGTCCGATTAATGGGAAATTGCTACTCTACAGTATAAAATTAAGGAAATACATTGAAAAGTCAATTTATCAATATATATAGGCACATATATGAGTTTAGCTAAAATTCTGAAAACCTAATAGAACCGTGTATAATTATAAGCAAATGGGGAAAATGCTAGAAATTGAGGAAAAAAGAAAACTAGAATTTAGAAGTGTAATGAATTTGTAATGAATTACTACTCGTAGATACGAAACAATAATTAAAAAAATAAAAATGGGACACAAATAAGAAGAAGAGTAACAAAAATAGAGAGATCATCAATTTTTTTATTGTTGGGTAGTTGGCTGCTGAAGATTATTTATTGAAAAAAAAAAAAAGAAAACTTTTCACAGGAAAAAGAAAATGGCAGAACTAGAGAATACTAAAGAAAGAACTGAAGAAAAAAAGACAAGAACAAATTTTCCCATTTGAACAATCTTTTATAATAATTATGAAAAACAAAACTTGTTTACAAGGGGAGCAAGTGCATGTTAAGGCCTGCAAATATCAGATAGGCATTTCAAGCCTAAAACACAAAGACGATATCAATGTTATAGTGCATATTCTAAGTAAACCCACAGGTACTTAGTGAAAGCATGTGTATAAGAGCAGGATTATTAAAAAAGGAATTATGAAATAGATGCTAATGAATGAGAGAGGGTGGAAATCTTTGGCAGTTATATTTAATTAATTTTTTGGATTATATTTGTCGGATTGTAGTTATATGATTGTTTACTTTTTATTTTTATTTTTATTTATTTATTTATTTTTTGTCTCTGATTTCCGTTTCCTTCTTTGTACATTTTGCTGGTATAGGTACCTAAGAGATGGCCCCAATAGATTTAAAAAAAAAAAAAAATCCCTTAAGAACTAATCGAATGTTATTTCCCGATTTGTATCAAATATGTTAATTACTTTATTTTTTTCTTTACTGTTTGTATACATGTCTTTATTATATTTTTTTTGTTGTTGTTTGTGCTAAGAGTTGTAGATATTACCTGAGTTACTTAGTCGTATATTACTATTTGGATACATGTCTTTAAATACGTTAATTAGCTTTCCCGTCCCTCTCACCTCATGATCAAACTAACTATTCTTGGGTCAACTTAATAGGGTTGTTGGAACAATTTTTCATATCTAAATCTGCTTGACTGGTTAGATTTTTGGAACCACATGTGTTGTGTAGTAAACGGACTTTGGTTTCTGTCCTGTGCTAAATGGGTCAACTTTAGCTCAATATTTAGCATTCCAAATGGTTTAAGTGGAGAGTGATTTTGTCACTCAGTATTGAAAATTGACTTTGACATGCTAAGACCGCATTGGAGATGGTCTAAGAATTTGAATTGACCCTTCGATCACAAAGCGCCATCAATAGGCTTACCTTAGAGTCGTCTAAGATATATCAAATTATATTAAAGAAGCTTGCAAGTACATTAGAGTGTCTACACAAGAGCTAGCTTCTTGTTTGCTTAACACGTTCTGGTCAACTGAAAAGAGCCAGCATTGGCTTATCTAAAACTAATTTTGGAACATATTTACCACATATATTAGGCTAGTCAATCTGCAACAAATTCATATAGATCAAAGTAATTATTAACGCAGGCAGATGTTCACCATTTTAGTGCCAATAACAAACCACTTCACCAGAAGCTTATTATTATCATGCTATGTTCAAAAAGTCATATACCCTGTAAAAAAAAGTACTAATATGACTTTTGAACAATCTTGATCTGCAAGTGGCCCTGATTAGCTCGACAACCGTGTAACATATAACCTCAAATACCATAAATGGGCTAAATTGTCGAATATTAATGTTGATTTACTTACTCAGTAGATGCTGGAAGAAAATTTGTCATACATTATATTAAATTGTGATGTAGAATATGATTGTCGTTAGGCCTTTCCTATTTAGCAGCAGAGATGGACATTTACTTTAGTTGCTTGTTTCCCTGGCCATTTGGGGTATATGGGATTGTATTTAATAATCAAATTTGATGATTAACTCATGCCTTTGTTGGGTTTTTCATACATCATATTCAAGTATCCTACATAGTATCGTTTAACATTTTAAAAATGTATTAATATTGTTTGGTTTACATCGATGAGGTTTATTTTATTTTGGTCTGTGTGATATGAATTGTACAACTTCTAAATGGAGTGATATTTTGTTATAAACAAATGAGTAGAGTCAGACTTCTTTGTGTGTTTTTATCCCTTTTTTTTTTTTACTATTTATTTGGACTTGTGTGCATGAAATGAACTTCCATACTTTGCATCAAGGTTGGTCTACTTAATTTTCGTATTTATTTATCCCATCAGTTCTTCAGAAATGAAAAATGCTGTGAGTTGCCCTTTGCTCCCCAAAACATTGTATCTTTTTTTGGTTAATGGGAATAATGACTGACAGTGATGTTTCTCAGGCATGGCCAAGACGAGAGGCTAGAAAAAGAATTTGGCAAGGAAGGCCAAAGTGAAAACCGATCCACTGGAATGTGTTGAAAGGGAAGAAAGCTTTGTTGGGGTTGATGGCCTCTACAACGTAAGTGTAAACAAGGACTTAGGCCAACCAGCAGTCATGGAGTCGAAGACAACTATTCAGGTCAAATATTCTCCTAGGAGGTTTCAAAAGTTATGTTCCTATTTGAATGAGACTTTTAGGAAGGTTGTCAAGGAAATGTGGTTTGGTGGCTTATTGGACGCAACCAATGTGAACATAAGCCACAGTTTGGTATTATGGTTGGTTGACAATTTCAATGTCGAGGTCCGATCGTTGACGCTCATTGAGAGAACTTTTGTACTAAGTCTAGCTTTGTTCTATACTATGATAGGCGTCGGAGATGGAGGGGGATGAGTTTGAATAGATTGGCACTGTATATGATGCCAAGAGTGGGCGGGATGGAATCAAGGGGGAAAGCAATAAGCTATCACTTCACCAACTTGAAAAGCGGATCCTTGAGTAAAAAAGTCCGGACGAGATGTTCATTTAGAGGTCTGTCCTGTTCATGGTTGGCACTATCTTAATGCCCACCACCTTAGTGAATGTCGGGATGACATTGTTGGCCTCGATTTCTGGGATCCACAACATGAAGAACAAGAATTGGGCTTCAAGGTCATGGAACTGCCTTGTCAAAGCCATCTCAGCGTACAAGCAGAGTTAGGGTTTGTTTCTTGAAGGCTTCGGGTATGTGGTTGGTTTAAATTATCCACAATACATGTGAAAAGAAATGAATCAATAAAGACATTAGCTATATATTGGTTATCTATGAAGGCTTATCAACATGCTGTGAATTTTAAACTCACCTTTGAAGTCCTTAAGACACATTGAAACAGGGAAAAAAATCTAGTACTCCATTATCTATGGATATAGTCTTTGATAAATTTGCTTTTTTTTTTTTTTTTTTGGCGTCTTGAAATGAAGGTTGGGAGTAATTATTTTGTGATTACACTCAGGTAATGTACAACTATTTAGTATTTGTCATGGGAACATCTCCTGCACACACATTTTGTTTTTATATTTTATCCATCATTAACGGTGATGATCATCATAAAATAAAAAAGTTGCAATGTTTATACGTGTGTCTTTTTCTATTAGTTTTGACGATGATCAATCTTACAACAATATATTTTGCAACCTTTTTGCTAGATTTTTTAGAAGGAAATGGACAAGTCAAATCCAAATCAAACACCGGCCAACTTCTCCATCGCCTCGGGCAACTCCTCACACTCCGCCTTCAGCCGCAGCACGATCAACTTGAAAAAGCAAAGCACTAAAAAACCACACTTGTAAAGGATGGGTTCCCCATATTCATTAGCCTAACACCTTGACAACAAACAAAGAAAAAAAAAATGAACATAGAAAAGCTTTTTGATTTTGGGTAATCAGTCTTCATGGCTTTTCGTTGGAAAGGATTCGGAATGTTGAACAGAGTAAACAAGGAAACATTTACCAAAAGACATTTATAACTATTTAATTGGAAAAAAAAAATCCAAAATAAAGCAATTCTCTACACATTTGTTGGGTAAAATCATCTAAAATTTAGCAACTCTAATCCCCTATGCACATTGTTGTCGTCAGCATATCCCCCACTCCACAGGTCATCGTCATCGGAAGCTCCTCCCCCTACCCGGGTCGTCGTCAACAACTCCGCCTCCTTCATCAGGCTCAATCTCGGAAGCGTGAGACATCATTGAAAGCTTTGCCCCCTCAACAAGCAGTCGACAGATTTGTAGCGTGCGTCGCGAGCTCAAAGCATCGACTGAATTGCCATCAACGGAGACAATGACGATGACGATGTTGACGAAAGTTTAGATCAGAAAGCGTCGTCAAAGCCCGTTGAAACTTGTTGATCATGCTAACGGTGAAGGAGAGAAACCTTGGTGCTTCGTCCTCAGAGGAGGGCATGAACCATGGCCGAAACCAGACCTGATCCAGAGGTGATCGGAGGTTGACAAAGAAGGAAGTGAGTGTACCTTCTTTTTTTTTTTCTAATTTATTGAAGGAAGAGAGAGATATGCCATGCGATTGAGTGAGAGAGGAAAACACAGGGTAAAATAATATGTAACCAGAGCAATTTGTTACCTTTTGCAATCACTTTATATAATCTATTATATTAAAATCTGACGATTCAAAAATAATCTCCACCAGCGAAGAATAAAAGCATTCTCTACCGTACTTTTTTTTACTGTATTTGCTTCCAACGTTACTCCTTGGAAATCTTTGACTGGCACTAATATCGATTGATTGTTACTTTTGTGTGATAAATGTTGTGCCTTCAATGTTGCAATTTGCGGCCATTGCTAAAAGTGGTTCAACGTTTTGACTTCCTATAACACTTAAAAATTGTGGTGCTTTGAAAAAGACAATATAGGACATCACACCATAATAAAATGGACCATCGATGTACTCTAATTTGTGAGTTGTGACTGGCATTCGGAAGAAAGATTGACATAATCATTATCTTTGTAGTCGATATACAATTGTGTGTAAGTTCAAGCTCTAAAATCGCGATTAGCATATATATATTTTTCTTTATCAATGGTATCTACAATTTACTTGCCAACACTTCTGCTTGGTTTTGTTGCTAAATGTAATTGAAAAAGAGTATGACTACAATTTATGAATAATAACAAAAAATGATTTTCTGTTTTACCAAATTGCTCTGTTGGTGTCTTTATGATTTTGAGAGTGCCGCAATCTGCACTCCTGTTTAATTTGTAAATCACATTAAAAAAAAATCCTCCTTCCAATTTGTTGAATGACAACCTATAAATTTCTTTAAGTGGTTAAATTACCCTTAACATTATTGTACCCAAACATACAATATCAAAAGATAAAGAACCAATTACTTGGTATTTTGAAAATGTTTTTCTCTTTTCATAATCCTGATGTTGGGAAATTAGATTGTCAATCTAGGATCTTGATTGACATATTTTTCAGATCTTGTTTGGTTAGATTGTTTTTTGGATTTTCATTCTTATGGAATTGAGCCAACTCATCAACTAGTAGTAATGTTGTGCATGGCACGGTCTGGTCTTGAACCACCAGGTTTTTGAGACTAGATTGTATTAGTGGTTTGGCAAAATTTAGAATTAGACCAGGTTTCTTTTGAACCGTGGTTTGGGACATTTTCTTAAAGATTTTTTGATCTTTTAAATGAAAAAGCAACGAAAATAACAAACATAAAACAATCTAAAGTAAAATATAAATGATAGTGCTACACAATTCCAAACTCTAAATATAATAATACAATCATCCGAACTCAAATTCTAAATATAATAATAAAGTCAATCAAACTTTAAACTTTAAAAAAAACAAGGGAGGATACTTTTTTATGGATATGATATGAAGAAGGATATATGTATTATATATATTTAACATTTTTTTATTATCTAGATATACAAACTGTCTAGTCTGATCTAGACCACCGATTAAAAATTTCTAAAACGAACCACCATTTAAAAAAGGTCTGATCCAGTTCTCTTATCTCTTAATTAATATTATGGACGTCATAGACACTGTTAAATTCATCATTATCTCTTAATTATTCGATAGAAAAATCTAAACTTATAAGTGTTATCTAATTATTTACTTAGGATTTTTGGTCAAATTTTTTTATTTAATTTAATATTCTCATATAAATATATAAAGTAAAACTCTAATTTACTTTTAAACATTAGATTATTTCTAAATATATATTACTAGCATTTCATAAGATAACCACATTTAAAAAGAATCAATATTTACTTACGTTGAATGGTTTTCCTCCTCAGTTAGCCCGACAAAATGCCCAAGGTATTCAGCTAACTGACCACATGTAAAAGTAGTTAGTTTTAACATAATAGATATATACATGAAATTAAATTATAATGTATAAATTATTACAACCCAAAGTTTGATAACACAACTTCGAGTTTATGAAAGTAGTAAAACGTGACAATTAAAAATGTCTCATAATGTGAAGAAATAAATTTAATATAGCATTATTATTATTTTATTTTGTGACGTAACTCTATGTTCCAACACCACATTCCTTGCACACACATTTGTCCATCCATCCTCTACCTATAGTCGTAGCCTCACCCTTATCTACAACATGATATAACTTTACTAAGCATTAAGCTTAGTAAGTACATATGAGTTCTCACAAAACATTATAAAAACTTTAAACATAACATAAGTTATTGAATTTTTGACATGTCTTTCCTTTTCCTTTTTCCATATTAAAACCATTCACTTTATCCTTTAGGGCCCCAGCATTGCATTATTAACATCATTATGGTGCGTTGTTATAAGAGGAGAGGGGTAGCTAATCCTATACCAAATGTGACAAGTCCACCTTAGGAGGACAATCCACCTTGAGGGATTAATATCATTATTAGGCATGCAACGCCTTAATTATGTGATACATATATATATATATATATATTTATCTTTTTAAGAAAACGTCTTATGCATCACAAAAAAAGTTAAAAAATCCATAAAAAGATATTTTTTTTAAGCCATCATAAAAGGATCTTTGAAAGAGAAATACATAAACAATAATAACATAATAACACATAACATTTCTCAAAACTTTTCATAATCCTTTATCATATTGTAGGTGAGAATGTTTTTACTTGACTTGTAGCAAATTTACTTAATCTCTTACAAGTGGATGGTTCCTCTACACTTTCAATGACTTAAGTGCCTCAAATGTCTTTAATATCATAACATAGTGATAAAAGAAACATTCTTGGTGTAAGAATACAATCAAAACGTTGCATACATCATCATGACAACAAACAATACCATGCTTAATTACTTAGAAGAAATTATACAAATGCACCACATATTCTAGGCAAATATGCAAATTCAACTCAACAGTCAACACTCAACGATGTTCACAAAATCATACAAAATTCCACTGACTAACATTTTAATACAACGTTCCTAACATCTATACATGTCACGAGATTAAATTTCATAACTTTTCCTTTATTTTAAATAGTATTTTCATATTTTCTAATACACTATATTGTTTCTAAAAAAAAGAACAACACAGATAGCCAGCATTCTATGAATTTTTAAAGTTCACACAAAAAACACAACGATATGAAATTTTTACCAAGAATTCCAAAATATTTATAAATATCACTTGATTTAATTCGTCATATTTGGATCACTGTCAACAATTATTTCATATTTTACAACTTATAACCCTGTTGATGGAAATGTTATTCGGGTAGTAAACAATAAATGAATTTTATAAAAATCATCAAAATTCTAATGGCTTTGAAATTTTGACAAGAAATACTAGACATCTAGATTTACAATTGGAATTAATTTTATCAAGTTTTGTCAAGCCCTAGGGTACGGGAGGTGACGTGGTGGATTAATTAAGTTAATTAAGTTAATTAAGTGAGAATTTAGTTAAAAATTAGGTTTTAGGGATTAAATTTATAAATAAAAATGTAATAATTTTAAAATCGTTTATTTAAAACAAGCAGTTATAATTTTTGAACAAATGAGAATAATAAAATAAACAATAAAAAAATAGTAAAAACAATCAAAATATGAGGTGAGGTGAAAATGGGTCCGACTGGCCTACATCTTGTGCACACACACAGTGCTGACAATATTACAATACAACCATAGTCCAGAATGAAAGAAAAGTTAAGATCTTACATGCCTTGATTTTTTGTAATACAACCTACCCAAAATCTTCTATTGGTCGCAAGTCCGGTTAGCGAACTCTTCTCCAATCCTAAGCTGATATCCACCTATGGGGTAAGATTTTAAAACAAATAAAACGTGAGCGAAAGGCTCAGTAGGACTATAATTTTGAAAAATATTTAACTTTAAAAGAAACTTCATTAATCAAATGAATACATAGAAAATGAACTAGAATAAATAAATAAATGAATAAATAAACGAAAATTTAAAGAAAGCTTTATCTTACCAAAACAGCTTAAATAGGCCGACCGGAAAGAATACCATTTTCTTTTCCTAGGCAAACCATATGTAATTCATTATCGTAGTGACCCAGCTGGGGGGTTTCGGGACCTGCCCCCAAGGTCGCATACTACACAACCTGATCTCTGATATGGCATCATGCCCTAAAATATATATATATACATATATATCTTTTCATGATTATTAAAAATCTCTTTTTATCAAATATGATCATTCACATTCATTGTGAGGTTTATTATGAGAAATCACCTCAATTCCATCATTTATGAAGTTAGTCAATAAAGATGTATTTTCAACCAATCATTTGAAAACCTTTTTGTTAAAAATTCCTTTTAAGCCAAAACATTTAAAACTAGCTACCAAGGAAGGGGTAGAAGTCCTACCTCAATACTTGGGCCGGTGTCCCACACCGTAATCCCGGTCTGCTATACGTTAACTCTGCGAATCTATGTACAACCTTAAATGAAAACTAGGTCTATTAATATCTAACCCGAGATATCCTAGATTATTAAATCATCTCATGGTGTCCTAGTGTGCCACTTAGGTTTATAAAATCATTTTATATAGTCTGAATTTCCATCGGGGTTCAAAATAGTAAAAACGGGTGAAAAATTACAAAATTTCACTATATCCGGTCGGCCTGTCGGTCGCCCTAGTTCGGCCTGCCAGAGGTCCAAGTCCGGTCGGCCAAATTTTTCCAAGTTCGATCTGCCGGTCGGATGAATCTGGCCTGCCAAACATGAAGTTTGGCCTGTCAATCTGGAAAAATTTTAGAATTTTTCAAGCACAGGTCTCGGCCTTCCCGAACCCAAATATTCAATTTCAACCTGTTTTCTTAATTCTTAGGCATGGGTAATGATCGTAATCAATAGAAAAACATAATATATTACTTTTCAATGCATTAAAACAAGTTTTAAACAAGATTTTTGGAAAAATCCAAAAATGAGAAAATTTGAGAAAAATGAAAAAATCTTGATTCAAATCCGTTTTTGATAAAACAAAGTTTGTATTCTAGCTAATCTAAGTTCATCTAACCTAGATTGAAGGTTTTCTAAGCTTAGAAAAGCTTAGATTTTACAATAGAAGAAAAATTGAAAAAGTTTACAAAATTTAAAACTAACCTCGAATCAAAGCTTTAAATCGAGTTTGTGGTTGCTCAATCGCGTTCCCGAGCCTCCAATCCACAATCCCGAAGCTTGAGATCAAATTTTGTTTCAAAAATTTTTGAGAGAGAATGTGAGAGAGAGAGTGAAACCGAGAGAGAGGAAGAGAGAGCGAGGAGATGAGCGAGAGAGGAGAGAGAGAAAATGAATGAGAGAGAGAGTGAGGTGAAATAAATAGAGGAAGAGAGAGAAAATTAGTTGCATAAAACTGTGTACAACAACACATTGTTTTCAAATAAAAGCTACTTATTATTTAACAAATCATTTTATTAAAATTCAAAATAACAATTAAAATTAATCAAGAGTAATTAAAAATTTTAAAACAATTAAATAACACCAAATTTAGAAATTTCACAAAATAATCAAGTTAGGCTTAAAATAATCGTTATGGCACACTAATCCACCATTTTACATTCTAATAACATTTAATAAATTTTGGGGTATTACAACTATCCACCCCTAAAAGAAATTTCGTCCTCAAAATTTACATATCGATTCAAAAACAAAACAAATGCGGATACAACTCCCGCATACTCGACTCTAATTCCCAAGTGGCTTCATCAACCCCGTGATGCTGCCACACGACCTTAACTAATGGAATCTCATGACGATGCAAGCTAATCACTTTACGATCGCTGATTTGGATTGGCACTTCTTCATACGTCGTGTCATCCTGAATCTGTACGTCTTGGAACGAAACATTCTTATCCTGCTCCAGTGGACATTTTTGAAGCATTGACACATGAAATACGTCGTGAACATGTAAAAGTTTCGAAGGAAGGTTGAGTCGATAAGCAACCACACCAACACGTTGATTAATTTCAAATGGTCCAACATATCTTGGCGCGAGTTTTCCTTTTACTCTGAATCACGAAATGCCTTTGCGAGGCGATACCTTCAAAAGAACAAAGTCTCCAACCTCAAATTCTAAGGGTCGACGTCTTCTATCTGCGTAACTCTTTTGTCAACTCTGAGCTACTTTCAGTCGGTCTCGAATCATGACAATCTTCTTGTTGCTATCACAAATCTCATCCGGTCCAAGAATAACTCTATCTTTCGATTCGGCCCAACACACCGATGATCGACACGGTCGTCCATATAATGTTTCGAATGGTGCCATACCAATACTCGATTGATAGCTGTTGTTGTATGCGAACTCCACCAGATGCAAATACTTCTTTCAGTTCCCGTCGAAATCCAATGCACAAGCACGTAACATGTCTTCGAGGACTTGGATAACCTGCTCAGATTGCCCATCGGTCTGAGGATGAAACACCATGCTGAAGTTCAAATTTGTGCCCATAGCCTCCTGGAAGCTCCTCTAGTACTTAGCATTAAACCTAGTATCCCTATTTGAAGTGATGGACAAAGGAACTCTATGTAAGCGTACTATGTTTTGCAGATACAATTCCCCGAGGATCCTCCTCGAACACGTCGATCTAAACAGAATGAAATGAGCTAACTTCATTAACCTGTCGACCACAACCCAAATCGCATCATGCTGTTGCTCCGTCCTTGACAATCTGGTAAGGAAATCCATCGTCATGTGCTCCCATTTCCACCCTAGAATAGGAAGTGGCTGAAGCTGACCTGCTGGCTTCTGATGCTCGGCTTTCACTTGAAGACAAGTTGCACACTCGGCCACGTATTCTCGAACGTCCTTCTTCATGCCTCTCCACCAATAGTGTCTCTTCAAGTCACGATACATCTTCGTGCTTCCTGGATGAATGGCGAATTGAGACCTATGACGCTCGTCCATGACGGCCTTCGTTACTTCTGCAATAGTTGAAACCGCTAGACGCTCCCTGAAGTACAATGATCCATCCATATGTATCCTCCATTCTTCAAACTGCACTCCGTTCTGAATTCACGTCCAGATTCCCTAAAGATGCTAGACCTACCACTGATTCTGCTTCACCATCTGAACAAAAGCTGGGGTGGTCTTCATGTGGTACACCAAAATGCAATTGTAGTCTTCATGATATTGTAGCCTAAACTCACTTACTGCCGCATCCCTTTTCCAATCTTCAAGAGCCAAACATGCAAGTATTCCTGAAGATTTTTGACTGAGCGCATCCACAATGACGTTAGCTTTCCCAGGATGATACTGCAACGCGAAATCATAATCCTCCATGTATTCTATCCATCTTCGTTGCCTCAAGTTCAAATCCCTCTGAGTAAACAAATACTTGAAGCTCTTGTGGTCAGAGAAAACCTGAAATGTCGCTCCATAAAAATAACATCTCCAGATCTTCAACGCATGAATCACTGTCGTGAGCTCCAAATCATGAGTAGGGTAATTTCGTTCATAAGGTCATAACTGCCTTGATCCATATGCTACCACGCGTCCATGCTGCATCAACACACACCCAAGTCCATGTCCTGAAGCATCCGTATAAACCTCGTACGGCTCGTCACTGCTGGGAATGATCAACACTGGAACTGAAGTCAATCGATTCTTCAATTCTTGAAAAGCAAACTCACATTCTTTGTTCCACTCAAACCTGACATTCTTCTTTCGTCAACGGTGCTGCTATCTTCAAAAAATCTTTCACAAATTTCCTATAGTATCCTGCAAGTCCTAAGAAGCTACAGATCTCTGCCACATTCCTCGATCATTTCCAATCCACTATGGCTTCTATCTTTGACGGATCCACTGAGATATCATGCTTGGAGATAACATGACCTAGAAATTTGACCTCTGTCAACCAAAACTCACACTTTTCCTTCTTAGCATATAACTGATGTTCTCGTAAAGTCTGAAGCACGATCCTGAGATGTTGCTCATACTCCTCCCAAGTCTTAGAATAAACCAAGATGTCGTCAACGAACACAATCACGAATTGGTCCAAGTAAGGCCTGAATATCCTATTCATCAAATCCATGAAAGCTGTTAGAGCGTTTGTCAATCCAAACAACTTCACTAGAAATTCAAAATGTCCATACCAGGTCCTGAAAGCTGTCTTAGGAATGTCTTCTTCCTTAATCCTGAGTTGATGATATCTTGACCTCAAGTCTATCTTTGAGAAGTACCGCGAACCTCCCAACTGATCAAACAACTCATCGATCCTGGGCAGAGGATACTTATTCTTCACTGTGACCCAATTCAACTGCCGATAATCTATGCATAACCTGAGAGTTCCATCATGCTTCTTTGCGAACAAAACCGGTGCTCCCCATAGTGATGTGCTATTCTAAATGTATCCCTTATCAGCAAGCTCCTGAAGTTGCTTCCTGAGTTCCTTCATTTCTGCCCGCGCCATCCAGTATGGTGCCATAGAAATCGATACTGTTCCTGGAAACAATTCAATACCAAACTTGATTTTTCGATGCGGTGGTAATCCTAGTAGCTCGTCGGGGAAGACATCCTCAAATTCATCTACCATTGGAATCACTGCATGTCCTCTCAAAACACTAGGCTTTCCTTCTAAATTCATGAGAAAGGCATAGCAAGCTGCGTTCTTCCACCCTCCGAGACATGTTCTTACAAGACACTCACTCATCAATCGATCACCACCACCCTGGTAAGTGATCACCGTCCCCTTATCAGACACTAGGGTTACTTTCCTAAGTTGGTAGTCCACTACTGTACTGTATCTAGATAACCAATCCTTTCCTAGAATTACATCATATGATCTCATGGGGATTACAATCAAATCACTTATCAAAATCTCATCCCCATTCTTTATTTTACAAGCTTTACAAATACTATTCACACACACCCGCCCCAAGGGTGAAGCTATAACTAAGGGTTCATCAAACTCTTCTATCTCTAATCACAAGGCATGTGCAAAAGAGCTCAAAATGAGAGAATGAGTGGCACCAGTATCAAATAACACGTGTGCTAAAGACTGAGAAACCATAATCGTACCATCGACAACTGCGTTACTGGTCTGGGCATCTTAACTCCTTGATGTCATCATGTGAACCTGTACTGGAACTTTCCCTTTTCCTCTACCAACACTACTAGATCCTGGGTTAACTGGTCGATACTGCTGTGATGATGGCGACTGCACGCTGGCTGTACTCGGCGCTTGGTACTGAGGAATGTTATGCTGAAAGTTCTGCGGTTGGTGTCCTTGTGCTAAATATGGCAGTTGCTGAGGGTACTGCTGAGGTTGAGGTAGAGTTTGAAGCTGAGGCTAACGACTAACTCCTTCTCCAGTCTAAAATCCTAGGCGAGCATTCCTGATCAGACAATTCCTCTTGATGTGTCCCGGCTGCTGGCAATAGTGGCAATGGAAGCTATAGGGGTTGCTGCACCCGCTACTGGATGAACTGCTACTGCCGCTGTTCACACCATCCTGCTTGCTCTTTCCTGGAGTTGGTCGACTACTGATGCTCCTCTTGCCACTCCTCTGTGGTCCTCCTGACGTCTTAGCTCGATTCTCACAGTACTATGCGTAATCACTCTCCACTGATATTGCTGATGACACAAGCTCTCCAACGTTCCTGAGTCACAAAGCAACTATCTGTCATCGAATAGAGGCTTTAAGTCCGTCTTGGAATTTGATACACTTCTCATGCTCCGATGCACTGTAGATGGAGCAAACCTGGCCAATTCATTGAACTTTGCTTCGTATTCCTGAACTGACATATCTCTCTGCTGCAACCTATAGAATTCTACCGCTTTTTGATCCCTGTATCCCTGCGAAAAATAGCGATCATAGAACAGCTCCTCGAACTTATCCCAACTGATGTTACCATTGTTCTCTAAACATTTAGCTTGCTTCCACCAAGTATTAGTACCACCTTTAAACTTATATGCCGCAAATTCTACGCGATACTTTGTTGGTACATCAAGAGTATCCAAATGCTTCACGATCGAATCTAGCCAATACTCCGCCACCTATAGGTCCCCAGTTTCGTCAAAAGTCGATACAGATGCACGTCAGAACTCCTTAAAGTACGAATGCCGACGACTAGCCTTTGAATCGTTAGGTTTTGCCTTTGCTGCCATCTGTCGGAATGCAGCAAACATGGCCCTCATTATGCCCTCATCATTTCTAAACTTGGCATCAACTATCGAGCGTCGTCTAGGTGCCATTCTCTCACTTCTGAAAATAAAATTTTGGACTGTCAGTGGTATTTCATTGTCGTACCTATGTGTGCATAATTTCCAAGGTTCAAAACCTTGAGCTCTAATACCATTATGTCACGCCCTGAGGTACGAGAGGTGACGTAGTGGATTAATTAAGTTAATTAAGTGGAAATTTAGTTAAAAATTGGGTTTTAGGGATTAAATTTATAAATAAAATGTGAGAATTTTAAAATCGTTTATTTAAAACAAGCAGTTATAATATTTGAACAAATGAGAATAATAAAATAAACAATAAAGAAACAGTAAAAACAATCAAAATATGAGATGAGACGAAAATAGGTCCCACTGGCCCACATCTTGTGCACACACACAGTGCTGACAATATTATAATACAATCATAGTCCAGAATGAAAGAAAAGTTAAGATCTTACATGCCTTGAATTTTTGTAATACAACCTACCCAAAATCTTCTATTGGTCGCAAGTCCGGTCAGCGGACTCTTCTCCGATCCTAAGATGATATCCAGCTGTGGGGTAAGATTTTAAAACAAATAAAACGTGAGCGAAAGGCTCAGTAGGACTATAATTTTGAAAAATATTTAACTTTAAAAGAAACTTCATTAATAAAATGAATACATAGAAAACGAACTAGAACAAATAAATAAATGAATAAATAAACAAAAATTTAAAGAAAGCTTTTTCTTACCAAAACAGTTTAAATAGGTCGACTGGAAAGAATACCATTTTCTTTTCCTGGGCAAACCATATGTAATTCACCACCGTAGTGGCCCAGCTGGGTTTCGAGACTTGCCCCCAAGGTCGCATACTATACGACCCGATCTTTGATATGGCATCATGCCCCAAAATATTTATATACATATATATCTTTTCATGATTATTAAAAATCTCTTTTTACTAAATATGATCATTCACATTCATTATGAGGTTTATTATGAGAAATCACCTCAATTCCATCATTTATGAAATCAGTCAATAAAGATGTATTTTCAACCAATCATTTGAAAACCTTTTTGTTAAAAA
>CAMOHE010053857.1:0-30264 GCA_946598075.1 Artocarpus hirsutus
ATATTTCATTATGTGAAATTATGTCAAAATATGAAATTGTGCATATGTGAAGCTGACAAGTAATTGTGCAATTTGTAGTAAATATGTCAATATATCTCACATGTGAAATTATGTGAATATGTACAATTTACGAAATTATATATTGAATTGTGAATATGTGTAAAATTATGCTTATGTGTAATTATGTGCAATTCTATGAATATGTGAAAAGTGTCGTTGAAATTGTGCAATTGTGAATCTGTTAAGATTTGATAACGTGAAGTTATGTAGATATAAGCTTTTGAACATGTGAAGATGGAAAGTAATTGTGCAATTCATGGTGAATATGTCAATATGTCTATTAAAGGAAAATTATGTAACATTGTGAAATTCATGATATTAGTACAATGTGAATATGTGCAGTTTGTGATTAATATTACTATGAATATGTTATTTTTTGAGTACGTTGCATAGGTACAATGTCTGGTGAATTTGATAGTGACCAGCACGAGAAGGAGTACGAAGGCTGCACTTCAGCTGCAATGCAATATAGCAAGGGAAAACATTGTAGTAAGCCACGAAGGCGAACCGAATTTGATCCAAAAGTAGACTTTGACCGAAGGGCAACATTAATGACAAAAATTCATCGGATGAGGAAGAAAGGTTTTAGAATTAAAGTGAATTTTGATTTGAAAGGCCAACCAAAAGGCGCACCCGGTCATGAATTAAGCAGTTGGATCGGAGTCCTTAGTCGAGAGCACGTTCCAATATGGACAAAAGATTGGAGGTCTAAGGATTTAGATAAAGTAAAAGATGTGATTTGGAGAGAGATATACGAAGCTTTCACAGTTGAGGATTGGTATAGAAAAAGGGCTTTAAAGGTTTGCGACGTATTAGCAAAAGGGTTCAGATCCGACCTCTACATTACCTTCGTACAGCCATACCTTTCTATTCCGGAGGAGGATGTAAATATATATAAACGGCCTCCTACGGTAGCACACTACTACCCCTCCATAAACGATGAAGATTGGGAAGCTTTTGTGAGATATCGACGATCCAGTGATTTCCAACTGCTATCATCAAATGCAAGGAAAATAAGAGCAGAAAATGAATATTGCTCTATGGTTGGCCGAGTTGGATATAGAGAGCTCGAGCAATCCATGGTACGTTACTTATTAACTCAAACTATATTGCTTCAATATTGCTGCATTATTATGTTACTAACATAGCGTACCACAGTTTTCAAAGACAGGCGTGCAACCTACATGGGAGGAGTTGTGGGTAAAATCACGTCAAGGCCCCGATGGCAAGTTTAAAAATCCAAAAGTAGCAGAGATTTTGAACTTGATTGTAAGTCTACTGAACACAAACAATTAATCTTCTATTTTACTACAAGCGGATGAAGGGTTCCTTTAATAACATGGTTGTATTGTTCTTGTACAGGATGAATACACAACGCAACAAAGTCAAGGGAGCTTCCAATCGGTTGGTAATGATGACATTTTGACGAGGGCACTAGGTAAACCGAAACATTCTGGACGTGTTCGTAGTCAATCAAAGTTTGTGAAGCAGTCTCAATACTTCGACCTCCAACCAGGATCGTCAAAATTGAATTCTCAAATGTCGAAGATGCAAATGGAGATTGCAGAACTCCGAAGTCTTGTGACTGAGCTCATTTCCCAAGGACGTGCTAAGTCGACGGATGATAGCATCTCACAACGCAACAGTCACAAAGCTAGTTGTAACCCTCCCAATACTGTAGCAGAAGATCTAGAAGCTCCAGAAGCTCCAGAAGTCCCAGAAGTCCAATTGTCACCTCCTCCTCAAGGGCCCGAACAATGTAGGCTCTTTGTTGAGGATAGAGTTAATGGTGGGTGTACACTTGTTGCACTTGGAAAGGTGTGGATGGAGAGCCTTCCAACAGATACAGTTCATGGACGACTACTAGAGGAAGAGAACGTCCGTGTTAGCATCACTACCATCAGAGTTAGAACAGCTGAATTGCCTGTTCCAACATTTGAGGCAACAACTGTGGGTGAAGCAGCAGGAAGCTTCGTCGCATGGCCGAAGAGATTAGTTGAAGTCATCACATTGACAAAGACGAGCCGAGCGCTTAGCCATGTTCCCAAAGATCTAAGCGAAAAGAAACGGCAAAAAAAGAAAAGCTCTCTAAAAGTAAGAGAATCACAACCTGAGGTTCAACAACGCCAAGGACAAACCGTTGCTAATGAGCAGATGCGTGCATTTAACTTCGCTTCAGTACCACAAGAGTTTATGCAGTTAGCTCTATACGCACATTCTTTCATGCGCGATGGGTCGATCATTCAGTGCCCGATACCGGTAAATGTCACTGGCAATGATTTCCCTATCTTTGTGGGGTATGAAGACGTTTACGACTTCATCAGCTTCGAAGAAATCGGGGCAAACTGTATCCTCGTATACCTCAGGTGATAACTCCAGCCTTATTTAAGTATTTTAAATATATACGTAGAGTTGTAAGGTGTTTTAAAATAATTCACTATAATATTTTTTATTGTAGTTTTTTGGCGAAATATTGTGAACTTCAAGGCATGTGCATAATTTCGGCTTCATATCTCCGGCTATTGTTTCAAGTGCTGCAAGAGACCTGCAGAGTGATCATAGAGAGCATGCCACATCACTCCTCCACCTATTAGCTGAAGCACCGAGGGGGAAATTATTCTTCCTTCCATACAACGTTGGACAACATTGGATGTTAGGACTTATTTCGCCATGGGAGGACCAAATATATTGGTTTGACCCCCTCGAACACCCACCACGTGACGATTTCGTATCAGTCACAAGATTGTAAGTATTAATATTGTCTTACAAAATTAATTGTTTTTTAGTCTCACATAATTGTATCGTCTATTAATTTATTTATTATTTAAACATGATATATATTATTAGGACGCTTAACGATTGGAAGCTTTAAGTGAGAACCGGTGTCACAAACCGATCAAACGAAACGTTATATTCTAAACGTAAGTGCCCAAGACAACCAGGAAACATAGAATGTGGTTTTTTTATTCTACGTTTCATGCGGGATATAATTACAAGTGGTATACAAGCTTTAGGAAAAAAAGAAGTTTATATACATACAGATATACATGAAGTTAGATTAGAGTGGGTATAATTTGTAAATAGGTTTCTGCTTTTTAGATAGGTACACGTCATATTAGATTAACAAAGTGCTCAAAATAGCTCAAGTGTAAAAAGATCTTGTAAATACAAATTAATATTTGATTCTACAATTATTGTATGTAATTTGGGCCTTGATATAATGGATAACATACGGGACTGGCCATCCCGTAGGAAATTGAAATTGCAGGAGAATTTTTTTTTTTGAAAAATACCAAATTTCCACGACGGTTTTTCACGAAAACTGTCGTGGAAGCTCGATGGTTTCAGCCTTCCACGACGGTTTTACTAAAAAATCGTCGTGGAAAATTACACTTCCACTAGCCACGCACGCTAATTATTCTATTACACGACGGTAAAAAATCGTCATGAAAAGTCAATCTCATTCCACGACAGAGGTTTCCACGACGGTTTTTTAACCGTCGTGAAATTTTTCCACGATGGTTATAAACCGTCGTGGAATCCACATTTTGTACTAGTGACAGTCCCTTGTCATCCTAAGCCTATGGGAGATTCCACCAATGATCAATTCCAATCATATGATCGTTGGAAAGATGCAAATGATCAAGTCCGCTGCTATGTTATGGCTAGCATGAACAACATGCTATAGGTTCAACATGAGGATTATGAAACTGCTAAGCAGAACTTAGATAATTTGGAAGACATGTTTGGAGGCTAAGCCTTAACTAAGCGGTAAGGGGTGCTTCGAAAACTCTTAAACTGTAAGCAGAGACCGGGGACATTTGTAAAGGAGCATATGCTGTTGGTCATGGGTTACCTCGCTAAGGCACAAACCAATGGAGTCGACATCGATGTTGAAACTCAAAAGAGTATGGTCTTTGAGACTCTATCTAAGGAATTTATTCCTTTTAGAGCTACTTTTAATTTAAGCAATAGACGGGATATGACCTTAACAGAGTTGATGAAACAGTTGCAGGAGTTCAAACTGCTGATCAAGGAATCTTCTGCTAGTGGCGAGGTCAACTTGGCAGCTGCTTCTAGTTCTAATCCTAACCCTAGGAATGGAAAGAAGCAACGGGCCAAGAACGGAGAGTCTTCTTTGCCAACTAACAACAAGAGCAAGAAGAAGAAGAAGAAGAACCCAAAGAAACTTAAGTGGTTCTTCTACGGGAAGGTCGGGCACATCAAGAAGAATTGCAAGGACTTTCTTTTTCGAGGAGGTAGGTGTGATCTTTTATATTTAGAAACTCGTTTGGTTGATGAATCCAGTGACATTTGGGTCATAGATTCTGGTGCAACTAATCATGTTTGTGTTTCTTTTCAAGGGTTCAAAGAAATGAGAAGTCTGCTTTGTGAAGACTTCACGCTTTGAATGGACGATAGATCGTTGGTCTTAGCTGAAGCAGTGGGAGACGTCCATCTCTACTTTGATAATTATAGGAATTTAATTTTACGAGATTGTTTTTGTATTCCTAAATTTAAGGAATTTAATTTCTACAGCTTGTTTATTTAAAGACTCCTATTTGGTTTCTTTTAATAATAAAGTGGTGATTCGTAAAAATAAATCTTTTGTTTGTTCTGGATGAATGCAAAATAATCTATATTTTTTTTACCCTAAGATGGACTTACTGCTTAATGCTGAGATAAATGATAATAACTCTAAAAGACTTAAAACTTTTCACTCTAATAAGACTTATATTTGGCATTTGCACCTTGGTCATATTAACCTGAATAAGATTCAAAGGCTAGTAAAGGATGGACCTTTAAGTCACATAAAGGTGGAATCTATACCTCAATGTGAATCTTGTTTGGAGGGTAAAATAACCAAAAGACCATTTGGGTCTAAGGGCAATAGGGCCGAAGGGGTTCTAAAACTTGTGCATAGTGATGTTTACAGACCGATGAACATCCAAGCATGAGGAGGGTATGAGTACTTCGTCACTTTTATTGACAATTATGCAAGATATGGGTAAATGTACCTGATGCACCACAAAAGCGAAATTTTTGACAAGTTCAGGGAGTTTCGAGCTGAAGTAGAAAAGCAATTGGTAGACCCATAAAGGCACTTCAATATGATCGAGGTAGAGAATACCTTTCCGATGAGTTCTTAGGACACTTATTAGAGAATTGGATTTTATCCTATTTGATTGCGCCGAGCACTCCGTAGTAGAATGGCATAGCTAAGAGAAGAAATTAAACATTATTGGACATGGTCAGGTCTATGATGAGTTATTCATCATTACCTTTATCTTTTTGGGGATATGCACTACAAACTGCATGTTATCTTTTGAACAACGTGCTTTCCAAATCGGTCCCTAAAACTCCTCACGAGTTGTGAACGAGCAAGAAGACATCCTTAAACCATATTCGCATATGAGGATGTCTGGCTCATGTCCTATTTAAGGATGCGAACAAGTTGGAAGTACATTTGAAAGTTTGTGTATTTGTAGGATATCCAAAAGGGACTAAAGGGGGTTATTTTTATAACCCAAAGGAAAATCAAGTCATAGTTTCAACTCATGCAACTTTCCTTTACATGGATGACTTTAACCCTTCAAGCAAAGTGGTGCTTGAGGAGTTAAGGAGTGATCCAATCACTCTGAGGGTTCCGGTAGAAACCACTCCAATTGGTGTAGAAAAACCAAATGAACCTAAACAACAACCTAACGGGATAGGCGTAATGGGAGGATCAGGCGTCAACTCGAGAGGTATATGTTCAATGGTGAGGCTTTCTTGGGTGAACCAGATGAACATGACAGGGATCCTTATACTTACACAAAGGCTATAGAGAATGTTGATTTGAAACTCTGGATAGAGGACATGAACACAGAAATGAAGTCTACGGAGACTAATTGGGTCTGGGAGCTTGTGAATCTTCCAAAAGGGGTAAAACCCATAGGGTGTAAATGGAACTACAAGAGAAAAAGTGTAGTGGATAGAAAAGCCAAAACCTTTAAGGCTAGACTGGTAGCTAAGGGTTACACACAAAAGGAAAGAATCGATTATGAGGAAACCTTTTCGCCTGTAGCCATGCTTAAGTCCATCCAGATTCTCTTGTCCATAGCTACGACTCTCGATTACGAGATTTGACAGATAAATGTCAAGACGGCTTTTCTAAATGGCTATCTTGATAAGTCCATTTATATGGAACAACAAGATAGGTTTAAGGTCAAGGGTCAAAAGGGTAAGGTTTGTAAGCTGCCGAAGTCAATACATGGACTTAAGCAAGCTTTTTGTTCTTGGAACATAAGATTTTATCAAGTGATCAAGACTTATGAGTTCTCACAAAATGTGGATGCACCATGTGTATATAAACACATTAAGGATGAAAAGGTAGTTTACTGCTCTATGTAGATGACATTCTGCTAATTGGCACTGACATTAGGGCATTATCATTGGTCAAATTATGATTGACCAAGTAGTTTGATATGAAGGACTTGGGTGAAGCTAATTTTGTTCTCAGTATCCAGATTTTTTGGGATAGGAAAAACAAAATGATAGCTTTGTTATAAGCTAGCTACATGGATAAAATTCTCAGGAGATTTGCAATGCAGGATTCCAAGAAAGGTGGGTAACCATCTAGGTCTAGAATTACTCTTTCTAACAAAGACTCTCTAAAGTCTGAGGAAGAAAGAGAATACATGAAGAAGGTGCCTTATGCCTTGGCAGTACGTAGTCTCATGTATGCCATGCTTTGCACACGATCAGATATTTGTTATGCAATCGGGATTGTAAGTCAATTTCAAGCGGATCCAAGGCTAAACCACTAGGTTATAGTAAAGCATATTTTCAAGTACCTAAGAAGGACTTAAGGGTATATGCTTATATATTCGGGTGAGAACTTAACTTCTTTAGGATATACTGATTTGGATTTCCAATCCTGCTTAGATTCTAGAAATAAACTTTAGGTTTTGTGTTTACTCTAGGCAGCAGTGCCATCAGTTGGAGAAGTGTAAAGTAAGATTAAACTTTGGATTCAACGATGGAGGCCGAGTATGTGGCAGCTAATGATGCTTCAAAAGAAGCAGTGTGGCTCTGCAAGTTCTCTAGGGATCTTAAGGTAGTTCCTGGTATGGATAAGGCGGCATCGCTACGCTGTGATAACAGTGTGACGGTAGCTAATGGTAAGGAACCAAGATTTCATAAGAAGAGTAAGCATATTGGTTCAAAAGTATCATGTAATAAAGGATTTCATCGAGGGCGGACACATCACGGTGTGTAAAATCACGTCAGAGGACAATTTAGGTAATCTATTTACAAATGCACTTACTTGGAGAGTCTTCAAAAGGCATGTGGAAGCTATGGGGATGCGAGATTTTTTATATTTACTCACTTAGTGCAAGTGGGAGATTGTTAAACGTGTATACCCTAAGGAGTAAAAATGTAATATATTTTTGGAAACATGTTTATCAATAAAGAATTTATTTATTATGTATATACCGAATTTTGTCTTCTTTACGGTCATATTTGTTGAATGTATGTTAAACAAATAAAAGTCTAATACTATCGCTCTAAACCTTTAAGATTTGGGCATATGATAGACAGATTATACGGAAGACATGATTCTTAAGTTGACGGTCCAAATCATAAGATCTGCAATCGAGGGAATAAAGTTAGGCATTTTATTCATGCAAAGATTGTCATGTTGTCTATATCCTTGACGAAAGATAGTTTGTCTTGACCATCAGAGGTGGACTCCACGAATAGAAATATTGATATATTGTCATAGGTGACGATTGTCATAGGTGACGATGTGTTGGATGGGGACATAAAGTGAATTAATTTGAATTAATAATTCTGTCTCAGCAAATCGATTCACTTTAGACAATTATTGGTATTGTATTTTAATTTTGAGTTGAATAGTGGGCCGTTGTCTTGACTTATGTCTTTTGATATACCAAAGGATGACATCTACATTTTATAGTGATACACATGCTGGTATGTTGGAGGCATGATTTTGATAGTGTAGACCTGTTATTCATAGATATGGAATTCATAGCTCCTCTTTGGGAGTAGTGATATCCTCTTAGGATCGTAAGTTTGAAGCGCTCAATCATTTGGATACATAGGTGTAATCGAATGGTATACTATCTTTGGATCGTAAGTTTTTTGATGGTGAGATAGTGGAACGTATGATAAAAATAATCGGGAAGGTAAGACAAGACTTGCCCTTAAGCCGATTATGAATAATCCTATGGGGATACGATACATTATGATATGTTATGGAGACTTAGCCACATGGGCTTTGTAATTCCATGCAGTTCGACAATACAGTTCTAAGCTTTTAGTGGAGTAGCGTTGGAGTTGATAACTATGAAATGTATATTTAGGATATTGGGTTTCATAATTATCGGGAGCTTGAACTATATAGGTCCATTTGGTCCCCTTTATTAGCTCACAAAAATCTTGTAACGATACGACATGTTTTTTCAATAATTGGTGACTTATGTTAGATTTATTATATTGGCTGAAATTTGGTAAAATCAGATAATTTATGTTTGTTTATTGATTGAATTAATTTTGTGATAAAATTAATTCAAGATAAACTTGTTGAATTATCGAGATTAAATAATTCATGTCTGGTTATCGGTTGGATTATTTTTGAATTAATTAAAGATAAACTTGTTGAATTTTTAAGAACATTTATTTTCCTAGAGATTGTCTAGATATAACTATTTTAATCAGATAACTTCTCTATTGGGTTATTTGAATTAAAACTAAGGGTCTATCCTAAGAATCTCGAGTGGAAAATAAAGATTCGCAAGGATCTTTTACTGAAGGTTTTGTAGGCCAATCTTTAAATTCGGCTTGCCGATTGAGGAGGTTTGCTAGGCCAATCTCTTCGTTCAGCCAGCCGACTGGACGATTAAAAGATCACGCATTTACACATAAATTTTTATTAGAAATTGATTCTAATTTGATTCTTATTCAAATTTTTAAGGCCTTATTTGATAAGGACTGACTCCTATGCCCAACCTCTATATAAAGAAGAGTGAGTCTCTTTATTATTCAAATCAGTTGAGAAATCTAGAGTGACATTCTGTCAGTGAGACTTTGAAACTCCTCGGAGAGCTATCATTCACAAATCATGAATTATAGCTTTGGGTATTTCTCAATTGGTTGGAAGGAGAGTCACATGATGGAAAAGCTAAACGATGTGAGCTCACCCTACTTCGATCGTAGATAGAGAATAGCAAAGAAAACAAGTTGGTTGAGGCTCTTCTAGAACATTACTTCTCTTCACGGATTGCGGGAGTTCTTTGGCATTCAAAGTTTAGTAAGATCTAGTTAATTTATGCATATAGTATGTCAAACTTGTGTTCTGCGTACTATTTTTCCAACAGGAAATTGCTCTCAAGGACCACAGATTGTGGCGATTGGGAAGATCTGGTAGAACCGGCTTGTTCTCGTCGCGAGTTGGACAGATGGAGCACGAAGATCAATATCTATAGCAAATCCGTCAACGCTCAACTGTTGCTCCTGCACCTGCGACCCTAATGGAGGTTGCAATCCCACCCAGGATGTGATTTGGGGTTTGTCAAAGCACGACTGTGTCACGCTAGATTTGCACCACTATGGGTATTGACTCCTCATAATCACGGTTTAGGGTCGCGATTCCATCGTGTTGGCAAGGGTCTTGAAGGTCCACCATTGCCTAGTAAGTCTATCATTCTGTCGCAAGGAGGGGCGCTTAGCTGCTTTTGAGTTCCTCCTCCTCTGTAGTCCGCTCTACCTCAGTCAATGAAGACTTCAAGGGCCATCGACAGCTCCAAGGTGGTCGGTGATATCTCCAATGGCTGCCCTTGCAAACTTTTTTCATTTTTTGAAATTGCTGTTTATTAATTTTAATTTTAATGCTAATTGTGTAAAGAAAGGCTTGTTGTAATAAAATAGAATTAAAGTTTTTAAACTATTAGATTTAAAAAAAGGTCAGATAAGACATTTTGAGAAGGTCTTAGGTCTTATCATTACATTTTCCTTTAAATAAAGAGTCTCTGAAGTTGCGGTCAATAGATATTCTGATTACTGCAACTAATTAATCACTTCCATTAACCTTACGTTTCTTTGAAAAAAAAAAAAAAAAAAAGGAGCTTTAGTGCCATCGCCATGTCTAATCAGCAGTACTGGAAAGTTTATAAAGTTCCAGAAGATGCTTAGCAGCAAGGAAAGAACCGGTTGGCCTATTGTCACCAGTAACGGTTAAATGTTTTATAGGATATTTGACCATTGTAGTAAAAATTATTAAATAATATAAAATTTTTATATGTTAAAATAAAAATAAAAAAATATTATAACATAAAACTTTTATATATTATAAAATTTTAAACTATAACTATAATTATAACTATATTTCTCAAACATTTTTTAAACACCTTATGAAACTTCAAAAGAAAAAGGAAAAAAGGTAAACAATCCAAAGTTTTCACACTCAAATTGCTAATTCGACTTGTAGAGATTTTTATTCTGGCTAAAGATTTTACGTATACGGAGGTAAGAGGTTTTCTTTCGGTGGTTAAGCGAAGGGATAATTTTTTGTTTAGTTCTTATTTAAGATATCTTTTTTTACTTCTTATTTTTAGTTCATTAGTCACATTTTTTTTTTAAAGTTGGCTTACGGGAAGGGGTAATTCTCGCCGTAGTTAAAAAAAAAAAGATATAACACCCGTGGAATAATATCCGATTCTAAATTGAGTTTTATTTTAGAAGGAGAAATAATAAAGATTTGAGTTTTATTTTCTTCACTTGAAAAAGAAAAAAATTCAGTTTTCCTCCAGCATGGGTATAAAAAGGAGATCAATTAGTTTTTTCACGTCTTTAAGCCGACACCATTTTTACAATCTACTGACGTCACAAGTGAAATGACAATAATCTTGTAAGTAGAGAAGAAGAATCTTGACTCCAAATCTTCACCAAATAGCGAGTTAGGGGTTCAATAGAGTCTATTAACTCAGATTCTATGCATCCAAAACCAAATTAAACTACCCAAAAATAACCGAAACCAAAGAAACTAGAAAACAAAAATAACTGCAACCAAAGAAACCAGAAAACAATTTAAATAATTAAATTCAATTATGTTTAGATTTTGTTGATTCTAGCTTCAATTCAAATGGAATGGAACCGAATTGACAGGGAAAAAACTTTCTCCCAAATCATGTCATTTAACTTCAAACTCCTACATTCTAAAAAATCCCTGGCACCCCTTCCTCTAATATTTTTCAGTTTAAAATCCCTGGAGCCTTCACCACCCATTTGGCCCCCTTTTCGCCACCGCTCCATATGACCCGTCATTGTCGCAGTTGCTTTTCTCCATCGCAACGTTCTCCATCACACGATTAGTGTCCCGTTTGATTTTTTTTTTCTTTTTGAAATTTTCGTGATGGTTCTCCGTTGCACTAGCAGTTCGGCCTTCATACTGGCATAGCTTTTGTCGCAGCAGTCCGGACTCTGGTAGGTTGAATCCCTTGTAGTGGATTGTAATATTTGAATTTTCTCCACTAAGGCAGTAAGAGAAACAAGCTAACAGTGAATGAAATGAACAAAAACAAAAAAATAAGAAAAGGTAGTTGTAACCGATCAACCGAAGAACCCAACCGGTCCAGTGTTAAATTCTGTTATTCAAGTCCGAGAGGTTCTATTTGGTTCGGTATACTGCCCAAACCGAAGCGTCGGTTTGGTCGTAAAATTCGGTTGAAAACCGAACCGACATAATCAAGAACACCCCTAGAAAATAGCATTTTAATTGAATCCCAGATCCATATCTCAGAGGGAGTACTTCAACAAACTCTATGATTTGTTTTGTTTTTCTTTGGTTTTTTATTTTATTTTATTTTTTATTTTTAGTAAAAACAAGGAAATAATCTTAACTCTGATTATTCATCATGGTCCTTATTATATGTTTTCACATTACTAAACATGGTACAGTGTTCTGTTCGCCAAGTAGGACAAACAAAAGAATAACATATCTGCATGCATCACGAGAAAGTTAAAAAGCCGTATGCACGTGCGTATTATCCACCGGCCGCCTTTCTGCGTGGCAGCGGCGATTCTTTTTATTTTATAAATCAATAAATTAACAAGACTTTTTTTTTTTCTTCTCTAAAAGTTGCTTTTCGTGAGACATGGCATCTTACTTGGAATTTTCAGCTTTAATTTTCATTCTTCTTGTGGGATATTGGCCCTCTAAAGTTGCCGTCTAATATTCGTTGATCAAAACAGATCAGGTGACCCATCTCATCCTTATCCTTTAAGCTATGGTAGCAATTCCGGGGCCACCAAAAGAGTAGTCTAAACCTTATGCTAATTCAGGATGTCATTGTTGGTTTCCTCAAACAATTTAAAAATATATATATAAAAACATGATAAAGTTGTGAAACGTATATAACAAAAAGCTAAAACTTTTGTAAAACATCATTATAGAGTCTATTAACTTAACACTTAATAAAGTTTTACATGATTAACGCTTATTCCGTTGAAGAAATTAGGCCGGTGTTCTTCTAGCAGGAAACGTTCTTTATACGTAACCGCCATATTCATTGTCTAGTTCTTCACATCAATCAAAATATGTATAGGTGTACACGGATTTAGGATTTACGAGAAGATCACTCACTCACTTTTCTTTCCCACCAATCTTAATGCATGAGTAAAGCGGGACTAGGAATGAAGAACTCTTATTTTCTCTCTTTCTTTCTACACTCTTATTACTAGGTTCTTGGCAGAGTTTTTGCAGTCTCATCAAGACTCTCAATTGCATATATACCAAAAAGAGAAGACCTCTATTCATGGAGAAAAAGAGACCCAATTAATTATGAAAATTTTCTTTATTTTAATCTTAAATATTTCATATTTATTTAAAATAAAAGAGATAACATAATTTTCTTTCCTTTTCTATATATGGCTCACATACAAAGGATCTCTCTGTACTTATGGCGCCAATCACCTAGAGAGATACTGCTTGTTATTTAATATAATTTGTATCCACAATTTAAATTTCTAGTTTTGAATAAATCACATTTATAAAAATTTGAAACTTCTAGAAATAGGAAACTTGATGACCAAGTCTTGAACTGCACAAGGCATCCTTTCTTGTGCCAGTTTGTGCTACACATAGTGGGTGGGAACTCATTGTATGTCTTCCAAGGTTAATTATTATTTATTTATTATTAAATAATCTCATCATATCATAATTAATTTATTTTGAGTGATCTTTAATTTAGAATTCTATTAATTAATTAAAGCAATATTTCTACTTGTCCAAATAGTATTACAAAGATGGTGGTAGGTCCATTAAGCTCTAATAAAACCAATATATTGATTAAACTCTTTCCTTCATATATTATTCTTTAATTAATTCCAATGTCACTCCACTAAAAACTTAGAGTTGCACTGTTGAATTTATAAATATAATTACTTATATTTTAAAGATTTCCATTTGATATAGTCCTTGCACATAAATTCATCTTCCATAAATAATAAATTAGAGTTAGGAAAAATCCATCAACTTCTCTAATTTCTTATTTATCTATAAGTTCTATTGATTCTCTAATTAGTGAAAATAATTAATTAATTTAATCACGAATTGAGAGCTTATATTATTTAAGACTTAAATCAACACTCAAGAAAATTATTACCTACTTTTTGTTGAAGAATAAATGGATTCCATCTTGTATATTAACATTTTTGATTGCCTACTTCATTATGAGTCCAAACTACAAGGGATGTAAGATTATGTTCTTGAATCCATACCAACTAAATCAAAAGATATATTTCATGAATACTCTGTTAACAATTTAGGATTAAGATCCTATATATGAGCATCGGTAAACGTCATTAAAACTTGCTATATTCTAACATAAATTATTTAATCATTCATATCACATTATGTCACGGTCCTACATAATCCTATTATGTACAATGTACTCATTTAATAACTCATTATATTAACAGTTCAGATAAGACTATTTCATTCTCAACAGAAATGATTTGCACTAATAACGTTCTATTAAAGATTCAATACTTTAATTGAATAATTAATAAATTATTATTGACCATTTTAATTATTATTCTTAAATATTATCCTTTTTGTATATAACACTTATATACAATATTTAAGATCACATATACTTGTACATAAATATAATGAGAAATTCACTTTATTTATTCATAAATAACTCATTTTCAAAAAATTACATGCTTTAAGAGAATCTATTCCGTCTATCAAAGTGCAAAAGCACATATATAGATGGAACCAAGTTTTATCACATTATACTATAAAAAAGTGTTTTTAACAATGACTTGGTCTAAAGTCATCCCTAAAACAATTTTTAGGGATGACTTATTGTCGTTACAAACTTTTTAGCAATGACAGGCTTGTTAGGGAGCATGACAACTTGTCCTCGCTAAAAGTGCTATGTAGGTTCTTTTGGAACGAACTTGTCGTCAAAATTTTAGCGATGATAATTTGAAAAAATGTGTTCACTAAAAGTTTAAATTTTTTCAAAATTCAAATTTGAATTTGTGATTTTAGCAACAATATTTCACTAAAATCTATTGTCGTTGCTAAAAGTTTTTACAAAAATCATTGGTAAAAGTTCTTGTCGTCACTAAAGTATTTTTATTTTTTATTTTTTATATTTTTAAATTTATTTTAAATATTTTTTAAATTTATTTTTAACTTTTTTATATATTTAGTTTTAATATATTAGGTTGTTAATTTGTTGAGATTTGTTTCTCCCTTTTTTGGTTAATTAATTATCTTGAAATGAAAATTTATAATTAAATATAAACTACTAAAATTATTTTAATTAAAAGTCACAAAATATGAATAAAACATAAAATATGGTCAAATCTTAGGCAAAATACAAATAAAACATAAAACATAGTCTTCCTAAAACACTCATAATGTTTAATCTCCTAACTTTTATGCATCATCATCATCTTCATCATTTGTAGGAGGAGCAACCTCAGAAGGTGGTGGGGGCATTGTGAATCTAAGATTCTAATTAATGTGCCTTTTTGCAGCAGCCATGCCACAATTCATGTTGTACATTTATGTGAGCTAGTGCTAATTCCTTGGAGCAAGTTGTGTAGGCACACTTTTAGAGGACCCAAAGGCTGCGATCTAGAAGAAGTAAAAGGAATGCCATGCATACTAATTGCTTGACCCATACTTCAAGTGCCCCTCTATGGCTTCCCAGCACCTGCTCCATGATTCCCTCCTCATCTATGTTAGGGTTGGATGAGCTTCCAATTGACTGGTTAGTTTAGTTTGTCTTTCCTCAGCCATCTAAAACTGTAATTTAAATAAGATGAAAGAGTGAACTAGTAAAATATATAAAGTATAAATATTTTAAAAAGTAATGAGTAGGTGATAAAGAACAATGCTTACATGTACAGGCGTAGTAGCATCACTGGCCCATCCTCTACCCTAGCAGAAATTTAGTTACACCAATTATCAATGAGTGACTATGACATTCCTATCTCTGTATTCATCTACATCATTAGAAATGTGTTAATTTTTCTCCTGTTTTGTTTTTCTTTGGAAACATTAAATTTTAGAACTAAAGTATAAAAAGACTTACTTTCTTGTGCCTATGTTGGGAATATGATTACTACCCATGATAGCTAGGCCACTTGGAGGTTGCACAATTAGCTACATTTGTCTTAGACTTTGCCTATATATTAGAAAAATTATTTTTAGTGGGCAATTTTTTCATTGTGTTAATATCATTAAAACATAGTAAGGTAAAGAGAACCTTAAATTTTTTTCAACGTAAATCGAAACCTTAAATTTTTCCAATGTAAATTGATAACAACATGATGGCCTATATATTTTGAGGGGATCTTAGCCCTAGCACGAGTTAGGTCGGTCTCTCCTCTGTATTTTTTGAATTGTGTGTAGAGATCATTCTTCCAATCTAGGTATGCTTTCATGGCTTCCCGAAAATATGATGGCATTTGTCTCACTATCATTAGGTATATAAACCATTCCTGCATATTATTCAAACATTAATACTACAATACTCAAAAAAAATTATTTAAAATTTAAAATTTAAGGTAGATTCTTACCTGTACTCTATCAAGAATTAAATTTTGATCTTACTCTAGAATATTAGTCCATTTGTCATAATAAAGGGCCACACAATCCTGTGTGTGTACCTCTACACCATTCTTAAAGAAAACCACATTGTCCTCGATAGCCTTCCATGTCTTTCTTTAATTGTCAAACTCAACGGTAACTTCACACATTGTGCGACGAGTGGGCCAATGTTTATGCCTGACTCTTGTCCTGAGTCTCTTGACGGTGGAGCTCTGGTGCTGTAGTTTAGTTTTAGGGTAGCTAATGCCTTGTATAGAAGAAAAAAATGAAGCTTTATATATATATGTATAATTAAAAAACGTCATCAAATATTGTTATTCATACCTGACTCATAATGACTAAACAACCAGGTCAGCCTTGGTGGGGCCTCGGATCCACTAGTAGACCTCGACAAGTCATTACGGGACCAGACATAAGCTACATGTTAAGGTAGATGAATGATGATAAATTCTTGTGACATTAAATAATTCTAAAATTATAGTAACCATATAGGCATCAGAGTATATAAGAAAAATACAATACATATATAATCATTCATCATCATTGCTCGTGTTAGGACTATCTTAAAAGTTATGATCTGTAACATCATCTTCAACGTCATCTTCGTGTGTCGACATTTCATTACCATTATACTTTTTTGTTGTATCATCAACCTTCTCATCATCAATGAAATTCGAATCATCTGTTGTGTTATCTCCTAGGATATTGTACATTTTCTATGACATCATATTCGACATTGGGTATATTAAACGTTAGGGAGTTCAACTCAGGTTGTTTGATTTCCTATTAAAAGTTAAAAGAGTTGTTGTCTTGTAAGACTTGAGCTTCATGAGGTTCCTCATCATGAATATCCCATATATATCGATGCCTAAAGTTTTCAACAACTTTCCAATTTGGGTCATTTAAGGGATCATCAACGTAGAATACTTATTGTGCTTGGGAAGCAAGTATAAACAGATCACCTTTATACCATTCGACATTGATGTGAATACTAGTCTTATTTTTCCACACCTGCTTTCTTCTTCTAATTAGATTGGCATCGAACCACTTGCACTGAAATAATACCATGAAACAATCATTTATGTACAACAGGTGAATGATCTCCTCTAGCTGCCCATAAAAAGTGTCATCTTCTGTTCCACGTATGCACACCCTACAGCTTTGAGCTCGACACATTATGTTATAGTTGTATTTAAGAAGCTTAACTCCATTAACTACACAACTTGACTATGATTGAACGGATGCAGTTCTTCAGACGTATCCAACTCTTGTCGATCGGCGTCGTTACACTGATCCACTAAAACAACAATGAGTTCAAAAAATGATGATAAATTATGCATATGCAAAAATGATGATAAGGTCCTAACCTTTTCGGGTTGCAATATTAAGCATTAGTTATTCATTCCACATCATCCCTTTCTTGTAGAAATTTCGATAGCATCTTCTTTTAGTTCTCCTAAGTGTGCTACAAAATCAAACACACCCAGAGAACAAAGGAAAAAAGTGAAACCTTTACTCTAAGGCATTTGTAGAATTTTGAATAACAAACATAATAATACAATCTTAAATTGTCCAAACGAGACAATTCAAGAATCGGTGAGCCACTCACCGATTCTCGAATGGTTCTAAGACTATTTTAAAAATAAGGTGTAATATATGATAAGCAACAAAACTCATACATACATACAATTCTAAGTGACTGAATACCATCTTAATAGTGTGCATGCCACCAAATTCTTAAATTTTAATAGAAATGCTAACTTATTTTCATGACTCCTATATCGTTTTATCAAGTCTTAAAGTATATTAATTATGAATCATTAATTAATAATTAATAGCTTCTAATTATTATTATTATCATTAATTTTATGTTTAAATAAATTAATGATTATTAACCACTTAACTTATTAATTATTGTTACTTAATTCTTACTTAACAATTGTTAAATATTAATTAAGATTATTATTTTTTATTTTTAATTAATGTTTTCTTACTTACTTTGGATTATTATTAATATTTTTAAATACTTAATTTTGAATATTAAGATTACTAATTACAACTTAATTATTAACTAATATTTCATTTTAGTTACTACTTTATTTATATTAAGTAAAAATTAATTAATACTTACTCAAGATTATTAACTTTAAGATTTATAACTATTAAGATCACTACTTAATACATAAGATTGAAAATCACTTATTCAATTAAACAAATTAACAAAAACACATATTACATATAATAAAAATAAACAAATAACATAGCATATTATACATGACTCATATTCAATTAAATTATTAACATAAAGACAAATTATACATAACCACATAACCATATAATCAATTACACATATTAGCATAATTTCACATAATAATAAAATCATAATCACGTAATCAATTACACAGAAAAAGTAATACATAATCAAATACCAAATTCAATACAATTTCATAAGTAATCACATTCAGTCTAAAATCCAAAAAAAAAAAAAACAAAACCCAATACAAAAAAAACTTACATTTATACACCACAAAAAACGATGTGTGTGTAGAACAAGGATGCAATGGGACAACAGCGATGGCAGCGGCACGTGTGGCAGATGATGAAAATCAATGATGGCTATAGCAAGATTGGCGGCAGTCATGGCAACACAGGAAAAAAAGAGAGTAATGGAGAGGAAGGGAAGCAAGAAGAAAAAGGGAGGGGGAGAAAAATTTTGGAGCAAGAGGAGAGGAGGGGGCGGGGGAGGCTTGGCGGAGTGGCGGCAGTTAGGAAAATAAAGGGGGGAGAAAGAGAGGAAAGAGGAGAGAAAAGAGAGAGAAATTTAGGGTTTAATTAGTTGAAATGCATCGCTCATGACGGTTTTACTGTAGGCTTGAGCCCTACTAAGGCTACCACCACTACAGCGAACATTATTCCTTTGGAAATTTTTCCAGTGCCCAATCTTTCTCTACAATAAGTACTCTACTATGAGCATTGGAAATATTCCAACTCATCACTGCCCTTTTTTCTACCAATGCTAAGGGTTACCTCTAGTGTAGAGGGGTAGGGACGAGGGCAACGACGTTTAGGGTAGGGATACAGAAAGAGAGAAGAGGTTAGAGAGAGAAAGAGAGAGATCGATATTAGGAAAGGATGTTGCTTGTGCATCTCATATCTTGAAGGACTTTTACTCGTCCTCGCTAAAGGTGATAAGGTCATCAATATATACATTCAGAATGACGTCATTTAATTTAAAGTTATTAAAAAATATCTTTAGTAACGACTAAACTTTAATGACGACAAATGTCGTAGCTAAAAGTCATAATATATCTTCTCATCGTCCTTGTTTAGCACTAGAAATTTTGGTAAAAATTAAATTTCAAACTTTTAGCAATGATAAATGTCATCACTAAAAGTCTTCGTAGACAACACCTAGCAACAGCTGTTGTCATGCTGTAAGAGTCCTCGTTAAAAATTTTTCAATTATCATACCAAGTGGCATGTTCTGGAGTGATTGGATGCCTATTTTCACACCAGACTATTGCGACGACATATCGTTGCTAAAAATTAACTTTAAAGCATCGTTGCTAAATATGCCTTTTCTCGTAGTGTTAGCGAGAGCATGTGCCTTCATCACTGAGTTTTTTCTCATGTGAGGTTTTTAAAAGAATTTTAATACTTTCATTCCAATTAATTAAGCTATTATAATTATTTCTGCACTCAATGAAATATGGCTTTCTCCTTCTTTTATATTGTGCTTTACTATTAAAAAAAAAGAGTCTAACTTCACCGCTCGTTATAATTCTTGGTAGACGATCTAAGAAGTACGTAGCTTAATTAATAATAAGAAAAATAGCTTTTGATAACATAAATGAGATGCGTAAGATATCCACGTGGCTTGTTAGGGCCTAAGCCTAAAGGCAGGCACAGCCTTCGTCCTTTTTGCAACTCCTTTTGACAGATTTGATGTCGCGTGCAGCTTTTTTTTTTTCTCGGTCGACATAAAAGTTATGGCTTTGTTTTGCTGAATTATCGAGGGAGACAGCGTGATTAATGTTGGACTGAATCTCCAGATATCATTTTTCTTCTACTTGTTTCGCTATTCTTCGCCGTGACCCTCGTTGTTCCTCCTTGAGAGGCGCCAAGAGTCGACCGGCAAAGGATATTCAAAAGCTGTGATATCGGAGGAATAATGGTGAAGAAACATGGAACAAGAAAAGATAAAATTCCGGAAAGGAAAGTAAAAGACGGAAGAGAGGGAAAAGCATCCTTTCTCTTAGGTTTGATCCTCCGTTTGTACTTGATTTGCCCTACTCAGATAATTGTTTCAGCAATTATCTGATTTGGACACCAAATTCTTTTTTATTTTTAGAGTTTTCTTTGATTTTGAAAAAATTATATGTTATGCTATAATTTTAAAAGTTGTTTTTATTCATGTTACATTCAAAAAAAATTATATCATATTATCATTTATATTATATGTTAAATTATGTCACAAATAAATAAATATCATATTGATAAAAAATAAATTTTAAAAGATCATATTTATATAAATTTTACTTAATTTATTTATTTTTTTTCATTAAGGGCTCAAAGGGAATGTTCCTTGTTCTCTTACTTTATCATGTTCTTTGGAATTCGTGTTTATTCACATGTTCCTTCCTATTTTGTAAGTAATTTGGACATGTGTCTATTTATCTTTGATTTCTCTAATACATTTACCTCATGTTTAGCTGACACGGTTTCCACCATAAACTTAGTTATGAACAGTGTAAAGCTCTCATATGTTACAATAACAAAAAAAAAAAAATTACTACAGTGTAAAGCTCACATGCTACAATAAAAATAGTTTTAACCACTGGTCTCCGTCACTCTTACAAACACCCTTTTAACACATGGTTTGTTTTCAATAACTGCCCTCACATCATTTTGCAAATGGTCAAGTTGATGAGATCGACAGCTCTATATATTGATCGATCTTATCGAGACGTCGGAGTTCCTTGGCTTTGGCTATATCAACTATGCATGTAGACTCTCGAATATATTGTTACAAATTCGTTGTGCTAGCCACTAGCCGATATCGACCTCCATTGGATGACATGTGTCGACTTATTATTGGTATGGTGGAAAGTTCTCAAAAATTAACATGGTAAGAATGTCTTAAAAGATAAACCTCTGTTTTGCTGATTAACTTTTTTTTAATCCTGACGGCACTGACAAATAATCATTTTTGATATATAGTTAAAACTAATAAAAATATATAATGATTCAAATATAAATCAATCGGTCCGGTTAGTTAAGACATTTTCCGTTCACTTTGTGTTATATATGTCCCCAAAATTCTGCCACGTAGCAAATTACTATATTTACGTATTTTAACCCAAAAAAAAGATATGTGACTTAAAATCGAGATTTTAAGTACTAGCTTGACCTCAGGTGCTATTAAACTATGAATATATCAGTTATGTATTAAGGTGAGGACACGTTCTAGTATTTTATTTGCGTGGAATTATCATGGATCTCCAACTGCAACCAAAGCCAATCATATTAGTGAATGATCTTGGCCTTGGAATTGGGTTCAAATCTCTTTTACTGACAATATCTAATTGTTTAATCCATAAAGAAATTTTAAAAAAATAATAATTTATAACGTAAACACCGAAAGCGAAATGCATTAATATACTTTTCAAAAAAGATTATAAAGAGAAAGACAAAAAGACCAATTCCACCAATGGCCACCAAGTTGCAGAAGATTTTTTTCAAGATTATGCCGTATCTCAATGATCTTGTTCTTTTACGAGTAAATGATCGTTTTCCATACAAGACAGGATAGAAAATGATGCACACTAAACTATTTCTTTTCTTTTTTTTAAATATATTTAATTTGTACTCGGAAAAGGAGGGGGAAAATCCGCCATTTGATGTCAAGTCGTCATTGACTGAGAAATGGTCAAGTTTGAATAGTAATTTTTTTGGTTGATAAGTTTGATAAGCTAATTAATGAATGAAAATGATCCGCTAGCTGTAAAAAGGGATTAATTTAGAACAAAAATATAGCAAGAGAGTGCGAAATAGACTCTTTGAGGAGCATAAATCCCTCACTAGTTGACAACTGCCTAAGAAGAGGAATATTCATACAATTTTTTTAAAAAAAAAATTGTATGGCATCACGTTCTTTTACTTTTTCCCTCCAAGCCGACTGTAGCATAGTGTGAACTCGGATGATTGTTAAAGCGAAAGTACGACACTTTTCAACGTCAAAAAGAAGTGTAGTATTTTTTTTAAATAAAAAAAGAAAATAAAAAAGAATTATTTAAATAGTCATCAACTTTTTTTTTCCCCTTTTGTAAAGAAAATTAATATATGAATTAAAATTATATATGGTCTTTCTAAGAAGACCGCACCCTTACATAACCTATAGAAGTGACAAACACATAACATTTATTCAATTTCTTGTTATTACACTTCTATAATAATTCTGTAATTGCTATATTTACGTGGAGGTGTGGTTAAAAACCGTATACGAAGCCAAATTATATAATTCTCAAATAAACGCCAAGGTAATCTAATACGCATATTTAATGAGAAGAACAAACTTAATTTTACCATTAATTGGAACCTAATGGATTAAATTGATTCTTTTTTTTTATTCCAACAAATATTTATTTCAATTCAACACACTACATTTTATTGAGAATTAATATACTAAGGTGCTTTATAATTGCAACACAGTCAACGCAACCAAGTGCACTAGATTTTGTCAGAATAAAGATTAGCGCTTAAATTCTGCCAACAAACATTTAACGTGACACCCGAACACTGAATTTTGTGAGTTAAAAGCGAAACATTTAGAATCAATTCGAAACATAGGTTCGAATCAAAGTTCAAAAACATCCATTCAAATTTTATAAAAGAAAATATATAGTGAACCAAAACTTTCTGAAATCAATCTCTTTTCGCTTCTTTAGTACTCTCCTCAACTGGTAGAGAGGGTTATTATGTCACATTCAATCTCCACCATTTTGCCATCGATTTCTACTGTGACACTGCCAACTCAGGATTCGGTTGCGTTAAAGTCTCAAATTAATGAAAATGGCTCCAGATCCTGTGCTACAATTCTTGCTGGAAAGCAAAAACCGATATTGAATATGAAAGGTCTGTTTACCAAATTTTAGTTAAAGTTCAATTAATTAAAATTTCCAAACGCATAAAGTAAATAAAGAACACAACAAATTTTATCATGGTTCGGTTATAAATTTTACATCCATTTGGTCATGCCTAGATGTTGAACAATCTATTGTAAAAGCATCAATTAGATTTAATCAATATAAAACTCTCTCTTAGTGATTGACGCCTATGTTGTTGTACTCTTCAATGGCCTTGTTTAGCCAACACCACTCGTCTTCGATCTGTGCTTCACGAGACTCCCATCGGTAGTAGAATGTTTTCTATCGGAAACAACAAATTTTTTTCCAAAAGAATAAAGTATCTCCTGAAGATAAATGGGTGAATAGTCATTGCCTTATGCTTGTTTCCTCCTCGAAAACTCTATGTCAAAGTCATAGACTCATCCTCCTTCTATAGATAGTGAAAGTTTATTGAAAATTCAAACTATTGCACTTGTCTATGCAACATAATCTCCTACATATTTGAATTTCAAATTAACGTTATCTCTAAGATGCGTTTTTGGATTTTGGAGCACGTAAAATGTTTCAATTGATCTGATTTACTTCATATAAATCCCCTTAAACATGTCCAGGCTCTAGCTTCTTTAAATAGGTGATAAATCCTATTTTTATTCAAATTTCTAATTCTTCTTAAATTCAAACTTGCTCCTCAAGATAAGATTGACTTCAAATCTGATTTGAATTTTATTTTGACTATGAAAATCTTATGAACATGTGGGCAAATCTCTAGAATAATTTTAGAATCTTCTTTGGGTCTTCTTTAACAATTTTCTTCAAATTTTTTCACAAAAAATCATGTTAATTTTTCTGTTGGATAATTACATGACAATTATGCTGATTCAAAAACCTAACAATCTCTCCCTTTGGCATATTTGCAAAACCTAGAAACAAAATCCAACATAAAAATTATACTTCCCCTTTTTGTAAAAAAAGTCAAAGTTAATTTTGCTCTCCTCACACTGTGCATGATATTCTCTTGTACTGTACCTGTAAACATAATTATGCAACCACAAAACAAAAGAATATTCTTTTTTCTTCCTTTTTCTTGATAGAGGAGCCGAAGAACATTAATCCAACAAAATAATTCAAGAAAGCATTGAGACTGAAAAATAAAGATTCTTCAAACAATAAAATAGTATGCATAACATTGATTCAAGTCATTGCTCCCCTGAATTAAATTACTCTTTTTAAAAAAATTTTTAAATCATAATTTTATTGACAAACTTGAGATTTGTTGACAAACAAAATTTTTAAAAACATAATGCACCTAGTTTCTTGCCAATGTTGTGATTTTTTTTTTTTTTTTTGGTGCCAAGTGTGAATGTGCATGCAAATAAAAAGGATCTAAAATACAGAAAATACCTATAATGCACCTAAACAAAAATAAAAAAAAATCTTTTTTGGTGAGAATTAGCATTTATTTTTCATCTTTTGAACATGGATTATTCAAATCCTCACAGTTTTAACATAAATCAAAACTAAAATTATAAAAATATAACAATATAGTCCAAGTATGTGTGAGAAAACATACCATACCTAAAAAGAGCATCTTGAATTTTACAACTTGTAATTTTAAAATTTTTAAAAAATCTATTCCAACTATCATGATCATCTAAAAAAGTACAATATGCAAATTTATTTTCTATTTATTATAACATTATGATATTCACCTTTATTGCATTTAACGTGCTTTCATCTCATGGTAGATCATCTTCTATATATTAGTGATACAAAGACCCAAATTACTTATAGATAGTAATTCCCTTATTTCCTTTTTTTTTTTTGGCTTATCTTGTGCATATATATTTTTGAGAAGACTTATTATATATATGTAATCTTATATATTTACATAAAAGAATCCAAGAAAGTGGTCGCAAACATAATTCAAAAAGATCAAGGCGAGGGTTGCATCATTCTCAAATATCTATTTAGAATATAATAGTTTTAGTGCACATAAAATTAATTAATTAAAGCTCTATAATAATCGAGATTCGTTTATGCACAAGCATAGAGTCTTTCCAAATAATTCATATTCAGCCACCTATGTTCATGCTAAATTCTTTATGCATAACACAAATAAACATGAACCTAATATGTGCATCAAATGTAAAAAATAAAAAATGCAAATCAAACAATGCAAATTCCAAATGCTTTCCTAAGTGATTCAAACCTATGAGTATTAAATGCCTTAGGAAATATGTCTACCAATTGCTTTTCGGTCTTTAATCTCATACATAAATCTTTGAAAGTGTTACATGTCTAAGGTTTTTCTTTCACATGCAAATCATACTCTATTCAAATTTTTCTAACTTTTCTATTTAAATGGATTTTGAAACTAGGAGTCCTTTTTGGCTATGGTGGAAAATGATAACTTGGTTATCATGTTGTTGTTAAAGAATTCAAGAATTTAAAACACTTAGGTCATATATGGCTAGGAATACCACAAAAGTGACAAGTAAGAACAAACCTCTTGGACTTACTTGAGGAAAGAGGAGATGTTGACTAACTTTTAATCCCATTAGAAGGTGAGGAAGCTTTTACAAACAACGCTTTTGAAATCAATGATTCTCCACCATTCTAGCTAAGTCCTTGATGATCACTAATGGATTTTCCTAGAGTCAAGATGTGATCAAGTTCAGCCATGTCGATGTTTAGCATCTTCAAGGTTTCAAGGTATACTCTAATTTAAATCTTGTTTTGGACAACTTTCTTCTATATTAGTAGCAAGGAACTCATAATTGATGGCAACTTTCTTCAGTTCATCTCTTTCCTTAGTAAGTTCAACCACTTGGTCTTCTTATGTCTTTTGTAATTTGTATACATTCACCCACTTAGTTTACATCTCTCTATATGCATCCTAAATTGACTCATCAACAGTATCATCATTAGGATCACTTTCATTCTTGGACTTAGTATTCAAATTTTTTTAGCATAATTTTTGTCGCAATTTGTTGTAGTTTCTGTTGTCATAGATTCTTGAACAGATTTAGTGACTGTGTTGAATGCTACATAATTGCTCACATGTTCTTCGTCCTCTTGACTTCCTTCAGATTCTTCATTATTCCATGTGGAAGTTATATCCTTGGCTTTTTTCTTGTGCGTGTTAGCACATTTGTATTGGATGTAGCTATAAAGCTTGCACTTCCTTTTTAATACTATCGGAATGCTTGTAGGAGACCTTATTTAAAAAAAAAAATTGTCAGCATTTGAGGAATTTAAAAACGTTTTTTTATTCTTCTTCTTCAAAATTTTGTGAAATTTTTATCAACGAAGCAAGAGATTCTAATATATCTTCCTTATCTTCAAATGTCTTCCTCTTACGAGAATCATGCACTTAGCCTGTAGGGTTATGCTATTTTCTTTCTTCTTTTACTTCAGTTTCATCTTAAAAGTTTGTAGCGAACCCATTAAATTCATCTAGTTTCATGGAGTCTATTGACTTCTTCAATTGCTTCAACCTTTTAAGCAAATCTCTCAAGAAGGGATCTTAGGGTTTTCCTCACAAGTTTTGATTTAGAATTTTTTTTACCAAGAGAAAATTACTCATTAGTAATATCATATAATTTTGCATTAAAATCAGTAATTTGTTCATCATCATACAATCTTAAAATCTCAAACCTGGTAGACAAGATTTATAGTTTGGAAACCTTTGCAGTAGTGATTCCCTCGTGTGGGGTTTGAAGTATATTCCTCATCTCTTTAGTAATTTCACATATGGAGAGCAACTTAAACTGATTCACATCTATAGCATTGAATATGACATTAAGGGCATTAGAGTTATAATAGCAAGTTTCACATCATTATCTGACCATGATTTTCCCAGTGACAGTAGGATGATCACAACCCATGATGATTGTACGCCATGTTTTCTCATCAATTGCCTTGATGAATGCCTTCATATATGCCTTCCGATATGAATAATTTGTAGCATCCAAAACTGGTAATCCATAGATTAAGCTTCAATCTCTCGTCAAATCTATACCTACAAACACATATCTTGTCCCAAAATCTCACCAAACAAAGATTAGTGAACTACTTTAATACCAATTGAAAGATTTGTTTTAGCAATTTTATTGAATTTTAATTTTGAATTTTAATTAAAGTCCAATTAATTAAAATTACCAAAGACATAAAGTGAATAGAGAAGACAATGAATTTTATCATAGTTTGATTATAAAACAAACATTCATGGGGCCACACCCAAATGACAAACAATCCTTTAAGAAATCAATAAACAAACACTAATTGGACTTAATTAATATAATACTCCTTCTTAGTGAGTGACATCTATATTGTTGTACTTCTCAATGGCCTTGTACAGTGAGCACCATTCGTCTCTGATCTCTGCTTCACGAGCAAATTCTTCTCCCGAAGAATAGAGTACCTTCTTCCTAAAATAGATAGGCAAATGCTCATTGTCCTAATGCTTGTTTGCCCTCTACAAAATCTATGCCAAAATTGCAAACCCATCATATTTTATAAGCAGTGATAGTTTATTAAAATTCAAACTATTGCCCTTATTTGTTGCAACAGCAGCCGCAACAAATTTAAATTTCAAATAAAAGTTATATCCAAGATGCATTTTTGGATTCCGGAATACATAGAATCTTATAATTGATTAGATTACTTTTATTGAATCTCCTTAAACTCTACATAGCTCCAACTTCTTTAAATAGGTTATAAATCCCACTTGTATTCAAATTTCTAATCCTACTTATACTTAAACTTGCTCCTTAAGATAAGATTGATTGAGAATCTAATTTGAATTTGATTTTGAATTTAAAAATCTTATAAAAATGTGAATTTCTAGAATAATTTTGAAATCTTTTTTCAATCTTATTTGACATTTTTCTTCAATATTTTTGACAAAAATTCATGTTAGTTTTTCCTTTTGATAATTACAAGCTAATTATGTCAATTCAAAAACCTAACAAAATCTTTCATATTTGGTCACACCAGTGAAATAGTGATTATGTCTTTTCATGATTAAGTTAAAGTTTTTATCAAAAGCTAGTTGTCTCTACAAATAGTCCTTATGGAACTATGCAACTGATTAGACTAACTTTGGATTATCAACGATGATTATAATATAATATCATTAGGGAGGGGTTTTTCTAGATTCAATTTATACCTTGGAGGAGAATGCACCCAATTACTGATATATATTTAAGATATAGTAGGGATTTTGGAATTATCAAACACTTTAGAGACCAAAGGAAGTGTCAGGAGTTTTATTCCACTACTAGAAATTTGAGATTATACGACCCTTAATTAACGACATTTTTTCAAAAACTATAGTTATAAGGGAAAAAAATGCAGGGAGTTACGCCTAAGAAGACAAACACTCTTATGGTAGGGAAGGCCATCTACCACGACAGTTTTCTTCAAAAACTGTCGTGGTATGCCTTGCCTTCCAGGACAATTTTTTTTCTCCAAAAACTGTCGTGGTATGCCTAGTCTTCCATGATGGTTTTAAAAAACTTTCATGGAAGGCAAGTGCATACCAAGACGATTTTTGGAAAAAACAGTCGTGGTAGATGACTTAAAAGCCCTTTTTCCACCTCTATAATCAAACATGAATCATAAACTCAGCTCTCAAATACACATCCAAAACCCTTTGAGCCATCCTTTTCGCCTCCATCCTCCTTAATCTCGTTTCTAATTGTAAGTTTTTATTAGAAATTGATAAATTGGTGTTGATTTTGTGTTTATTGTATTGTGGATTGGTATAATTAATTTGTTTTATGATGGGTATGTGTAATTTGTTTTATGATGGATATGATTAATTTATTTCATAATTAGGATTTGATGTGTATGTGTAATTTGTGAAATTATTTTTAATTGAATTGCTATTTATTATTTCGATTTAGGACTATCGAAATGGATAGGAAATGGATGTGGGATTTTTTATTATCTAGAGAATAAGTGAATGGTGTGGAAGAGTTATTGGATTTTGCCAAAACTCATGCTAGTGGTGATAAAATTCGATGTCCTTATGTTCCATGTGGAAACCATGGATCTCATTTAATTCCAATTGTTAAAGGAAATTTATTTCAAAATAGAATTATAAGTAGTTATCAAACGGGGCATTTTCATGGTTAGTCTAAGTTCAATCCAACTTTAGTAAGTAAAGAAAAAGAAGCTATTGTGAAGGATAACGTAGATACGATAATATGGTTGACATGGTCAATGATTTAGAAGAACACATCTTACACCATCCAGATTTATTTGAGACAATGATGAATGATGTCGAGACACCCAGGTATGAGGGGGGCACCAATTTCACCAAATTGTCCACTTTAGTTGGATTATGGAACTTGAGAGCGTCGGGAGAGTGGTCAAATTCTAGTTTCACAAAGCTTTTGGAATTTCTAGGAAGGCTTCTACCAAAGGGTAATAAATTACGAACTAGTATGAAGGAGGCTAAGAATGTTAGACATGTATGCCCTAAGGAGTAAAAATGTAATGAGTTTTTGAAGACATTTTTATCAATAAAGAATTTATTTATTATTCATATATCAAATCTTGTCCTATTTACGTTCATATTTGTTGAATGTATGATAAGCAAACAATAGTCTGAGACTGTCGGTCTAAACCTTTAAGAATTGGGCATATGATGGACAGATTATGCAGAAGACATGATTCTTAAGGTGACGGTCTAAATCATAAGATCCGCAATCGAGGGAATAAAGTTGGGCGCTTTATTCATGTAAAGATTGTTATGTTGTCTATATCCCTATTGGGAGATGGTTTGTCTTGACCATTGGAAGTGGACTCCATGAATAGAAACATTGGCACGTTGTTATAGGTGACGATGTGTTGGATCGGGACATAAAGTGAATTGATTTGGATTAATAATTCTGTCTTGGCAAATCGATTCACTTTAGACAATCATTTGTATTG